>JAECWR010000217.1:0-108874 GCA_018150935.1 Drosophila pruinosa
TTATTATTATTTGAGAAAGGGAGTCTCCCAATAGAGAAGGTGCGAGGCACTGCGACCATGGAGGTCTTTTGTGCCTGTAGGCTCTCCCTAGCTAGACAAAAGTAGATCTTTTGTCGAGGAACGCAAAATATGCTCGGGACCTGCGGTATCCACGTGCAGATGTTTCTTCCTAGTCCACACCAAGGCTGGACAGTCGCACAGAATGTGTTTGGTTGTCTCGTCGTCCTCTTTGCAAAGTCTGCACTCAGCATCAGAAGACAGACGCATTTTGGTGAGGTGATAGTTCACCGTATGATGGCCACTAAGATAGCCAACGAGGAGGTGAAGATCCCTCCTGGAGAGTAAGCTGGTTTTCCGGTCGACCACGGGATTGATAAGCTCCTTGGCTTGCCGCATCCCTGGTTGGACCGACCAGTAGCGATCAGTCAACATAACAGCCCAGGTTTTAACAATAGCTGAGATGGTTGACCAACCCATGCCACAGAAGGGCTCAGGGCCGGAAAAAGTAGCTGACGAACCGGCCCTAGCGAGTTCGTCCGCCAGCTCATTGCCCTGGATACCAGAGTGTCCAGGTACCCATAGAAGGGTGACGTTGTTAGTAAGAGACAGTCTCTGGAGGCAGTTCCAGCAATCAGCCACCAGTCGAGAGCTTACTCTTTTGGAGGAGAGGGCTAAGATGGCGGCTTGACTGTCAGAGAAGATATAGATGTTCGCTCCTCTAATCCCCTTCTCTAGGCTCAGAGGGCAGCAGAACTCGATGGCATGAACCTCAGATTGGAAGACTGTGGGCCATTTGCCCATAGCAATTGAGGTTTTAGAGTTGGGTCCAAAGATCCCAGCTCCAACCCCCTGATCAGTTTTAGACCCGTCGGTATACCAGTGAATACCGTAGGGGTCGCTGATGGGGTTGCCAGTGTCCCAGTCCTTCCGGTCCGGGATGAGGGTTCTGAATTTAGCACCAAAGAACAGTTCCGTAGTCATAGTATCTGATCTAGTGCAGATATCTATGCCAGGAATATCTTTGATCAGGCTAGCATGTCCTGATTCGGTAGCTAGAAGCCCTGATTGGAGCTTGATTCTAAGAAGGCTCAAAGCAGCGACTTCTTTAATTTGGATGTGCAGCGGAGTCAGATTCAGTATCGATTCCATTGCTGCGGTGGGACAGGTACGAAGTGTACCTGTCAGTGAGAGGCACAGCAGCCTGTGCAATTTATTGCATTTGCTGATGGCAGTGACCTGCGTAACCTTTGGCCACCACACAATAGCAGCATAGGTGACGATCGGTCTGACCATCATGGCAAAAAGCCACCGGATGGTGCAGGATTTAAGACCCCAGATTCTACCAAAGAATCTCCTGCAGGCCCACATGGCATGGGTCGCCTTTGTGAGGGTGTTGCTGAGGTGGGAGTTCCAATTTAGTCTTTTATCGAGGGTCACCCCTAGATATTTGACTTCGTTGGATAGCCCCACAGGGGAGCCGCTGACATAAAGTTGACCAATGTCAACGGAATAGCGCCTAGTGAAAGGAACTATAATAGCTTTTTGTGGATTGATGCTAAGACCAACATCTGCGCACCATCTACTTACCGTGTTCAGAGCTGATTGTATCAACTCTGTCACGGTGCTGGTATAGTTCCCGGTCACTATTAGAGCCAGGTCGTCAGCATAGCCGATCGCTTCAACGCCCTGCTCGGAGAGTAAGACTAGTAGTTCGTCAACTACTAAGGACCAGAGTAGGGGGATAGAACCCCTCCCTTGGGACAGCCTTTGACTGCATTAATGCATGCAGTCGTGGAGTCCAGGGTGGAAGTGATAATCCGGTGTTTGAGCATAGCTTCAATCCACCGGATCAAAGGACGGGCAGTTCCTCTACGTTCTAGAGCAGTAGAGATTGACCCGTAGCCGGTATTATCAAAAGCACCTTTTATATCCAGAAAAGAGCACAGAGCAATGTTCTTGGATACAAAGGCTCTTTCAATTTTTCCCACTAACCTGTGGAGAGCGACCTCCGTCGATTTGCCGGCTATGTACGCAAACTGCGTGGGATGCAGAGGTGTCGACGTCTGCAGAGAGCACCGAATGTGCATATCTATAAGTCTTTCCGCCGTTTTAAGCAGAAAGGAAGTAAGACTGATCGACCGATAGGACTTAGGCTGGTCAAGCGGACGATTCCCTTGCTTGGGGATGAATACTACATTAACTCTCCTCCAAGAGATGGGTATGTATCCCCAAGTAAAACTATCTCTAAGAAGGCCGACCAGCGGATCAAGAATATGAGCCATGCTGTTTTGAATAAGGGCTGGGAAGATTTTGTCACCCCCTGGGGCTTTGAAAGGAGCAAAAGAATCTACAGCCCATTTGACCTTTTCGGGGTCGAAGATGGATCCAGATAGGCTGAAGCCGCGTGAGTCCGGTGACAAAGTGGCGTCATCGCGACCGGAGAGATCTGGATTCGCCACAGAACCCGGGAAGTGGACTTGCAGTAGAAGCTCAAGTGTTTCCCTGCGATCTTGAGTGAAAGAGCCATCTGCTCTTTTAAGAAGCCCTATTCCATTAGACGACCCTTTAGCCAATACTTTATGAAGCCTCGCTGCCTCTGGCAGCGATTCTAAGCTACCACAGTAGCTGCGCCATGTATCGCGTTTAGCTCGTCTAATGCTTTTGTTGTAGTTGGTAAGAGCGTCCCTATAGACGTCCCAACTAGCTAGGTTAGATTTAGCCTTATTAAAAAGGCTTCTAACCCTCCTTCTAAGGACAGCCAGTTCCTCATTCCACCACGGAATTTTCCGATTGACCCTTAGGGTCTTCTGGACTGAGCTGTCCTCGAAGGATGAGACAAGCACATCTTGGAGCAGATTGGCAGCCAGTTCTATCTCACTGATAGAGCTAGGATTGCTGACCAATAGGTCTGCTTTGAAAGCTACAGAGGCTTTAAAGAGCTCCCAATTTGTCTTTTTGGGACAGAAGGAGTTTTGGCGAATTTCGACTTGGCTAGCGAGGTCAAACCTGATGTGCTGATGGTCTGACAAAGTGGCTTCGTCTGTGACTCGCCAATTAACAAGCGAACTTGCTATCGACGTGCTGATTAGAGTGAGATCTAAAACCTCTTCCCTAATAGCATTTATAAAAGTGGGTTTGCACCCTATGTTAGCTACATCTAATTGACAACACAATAAGTAGTCTAAGAGGGACTCACCACGTTTGTTGATGTCGCTGCTCCCCCAGATCGTGTGATGTGCATTGGCATCACAGCCGATCACGAGCGGCTTGTTGTTGCAGCGACAGAATTCTACCAGCCGCTGGACCTCTGCTGGGGGTACATCATCCACATTGCCCGGGAAATATGCGGAGGCGATCACAACTTCCCGGACACCGTCTGCAGTGGCTACCTCAATAGCCGTTGCTACTAGGTCTCTGTGGATGAAGTTAGTTAGTGGGAAATGTCTGACACTGTTATCCATAAGTATAGTAGTGCGCGGGGCACCTCCCATACGGTCATATAACAACTTACATGATCCACATGAAAGTCCACGTATTTGGCCACCGATCAACCATGGTTCTTGGACGAGAGCCAGGTTGATTTGATCTTCACAGACGACCCTGCACAGTGTGGCCGACGCTCCTCTAGCGTGGTGCAGGTTCGCCTGGAGCACTTTAAGCTTGCTCATCTTCCCTCCTGATGGCGGTTGAGACAAGGCCACTTGCCTTGCCCCCCCGAGAGTCGTTTCCGCGAATGCCCTTCGGCGGTCGGGACGAGCCACTCGGGGGAGGTCGCCTTGCGACCCCGCTCGTGGGAGGTGCCCTTGCGGGTGGGTTGCGGCCTGAGGTGCTGGCAGTGGGCCTGGCCGAGGCACCTCTGATGGTTGACGGACGGTGTCCACTTGTCACCCGTCTAGTTGGGCCCTTCGGGGCTGTGACCACAATGGCCGGTGGCGTAGGGGAAGGAACCTTGGGTACCAATACGGTCGCAGCGCTCGTGGAGGCCACAGGGTCAGCCAATGCTGAAATCCCTGAGGGAACCACTGGCGCCGTTGCCGGAGCGGCACTGGCAGGAGAGGGAGCGGGTGAGGATGTGGATGGAGCAGGGGTGGCGGAGGAGGCTTTGGGAGCTGAATTCTTTAGGATCAGTTTGACCCTGCCAAAGCAGAATTTCACCTTCCCTTGGCACTCCGTCAGAGCCCTGTACGACTCCTCGTCAACCAACATTGCGAGGTGAGTCGTTGTGCCGTTAAGGCTGTGCTGCACCACCCGCCACAGCTTCGTGGAGAAGCTGCTGGCGTTCTGGAGCCCAATGAATTCCAGGATGGTTGCAGGAGTGTACTCAGCACTACTGGGAAAGTAACCTCTGATGAGGTGAGCCTTGGGGAACTCCGTTTCCTCCAGCAATTTGACGTCGAGGGCGCTGATGGACCTGATGTGTCCAACAGCTCCCCTGACCCAATTGGCAGTGCTGTTATCCTCGCACACCAAAAGCAGCCACTCATTTCGGGGTATACAACCCTCGAAACCCGGACTAACCGTTGGTGAAGAGTGCAACAGCACCGCCTTTAGAATGCTGGATTTCAACGTAGCCAACTGCTCCGCTGAGAGGGGTTTGGTTGAATCAGCCGAAGTGATGCCCAATTTCACGCTGCTAACCACTTGGCTGAAGAGTGGTTTCGTGGAATCCTTATGAGTCTTTTTGGACCTCTTTGAAGAGCTGGTGGGCTCGACGATGGTATCGTCAGCGCGCGTCCGTTTAGCCTTGGTGTTAACGGGGGGCGCAGTGGCGATAGCCAGAGCCTCCTCTCTGTTAGAACCCTTTGCGAGTGCAGCTTTAAAAAGCTTCTTCTCGCGGCTCTTCAATTTAATAAAGGCGTCCTTAGATTCCAGCCGCAGCAACTGGATCTGAGAGCCTGCTTCCGTAAGGCCTGACCTCTGAGAGGCCACGGAAGCGTCGTCAGCAAAGCTGATTCGGTCGCAGTTAGCTTGCTCGTCCGAGGACAATACCTCGACGGGTTGCTGACGGACTGAACCGCTACTGGACGGAAGTTCAGCACTAGCGAACCCTGTGTCCAAGGGAGTTCGTGGCCTATCCGGGTCCCCTAGAATACTAGAGTCGAGACCCGTAGTATTGGGGGTGGAAGCCAGCAGCCCACTGGCTGCAGTGCTGGTATAGGGGTCGGCCGTGAAGGCATCGCCCGGAGATGATACTTTTAAAGCCGTATCAGACTTTTCTATTTTTAAAAATTGATCCATTAATTAAGATCCCACGAGTAGGCGGGAAGGGAAGGTCATCCACGGCATAGCCCGCATACCGTGGAAAGTCTAAATGAAACTGGAGGACGACAGGTATCCAGAGTCCGCATACTAGAGACCGGGCTACCCCCCGGCCATGCATCCATCAGCGTATGCTGTTCCACCTTGGATTGGGGTGATTTATAGATTCACGATCTTCGCCCGACTACAATTAGTCAGCACCTCTAGCAGAGACATGACCGTGCTAGGGGTCTGCTTCCAGCCGCCCTCGCGTGGAGAGTATAGTCGCACTTTCGACAGTAGGAGCAAGGACGGCACGTGCCCCAGCCAATACTGGGATTACATGTTGGTCCCCTTGCTTCCTCTGACGGCTGACGGCTAAAGCGCGTTGGAATATTGATGGTGAATTCTTTAGACCAACCGGTAGCCTTGTAAATTCGAATTTACCTCCATTGACAGAAAAAGCTGTCTCTTCTATATCTTTTTCCGACAATGGGATTTGATGAAAACCACATTTCAGATCCAATACTGAAAAATATTTGTTTTCTCCCAATTGAGCGAGTATTTCACCTATTTCTGGGATCGGATAGCGATCCGAAATTGTTATGTAATTTAATTTTCGGTAATCGGTGACTACGGTGACGTTGTATGGAGACCGTGAAGGTTTGATTATGCCGTCATGCAGCAATTCTTGGATTTGGGTTTCTACCTCCGGTCTCAGAGAAGCGGGGTAGGGGTAGTGTTTGCTATGTACGGGTAAGTCGGAATTGGTTCTAATTTTACCTATAACTCGCGTGGTATAGGTCAGTTTTTTGTCTGGGCTTGCGAAAAGCTCGACATGTCTCTGTGTCAAGTGATTCATGCTTTGTTTTTGTGCAAGTGTCATATGATCGGACCTGATATTGACGTTGTTGACTGCCTGTGCTTGTAGTTGAAAAATTTTAATTTTCCGTCCTCCTCTTATCACTAGTGTGTCGGTTTTTATGTCTATCACTGCATCTAATTGTTTCAAAATGTCGTTTCTTATTATGCTATGAAATGTCTTTAAAGTGGGTAATACAAAAAACTTGCAAATTAAGTCTCTAATACCGAATAGGTGTAAGAGAGTGTGGTGGGTTATTTCTATTTTTCCGCCAACCGAATTTGCGAATGGTTGATCATTTAATGGTTCATCATTAAATTTTAGATTCTTTACTAAGTGTGGCTGAATGTAATTCTGGTTGGACCCTGTATCTATTAGGAATTTCAATTGTGAATCGTCCCTCGTTACACATTGAACATATGATAGCCAGGAACTGTTTAATCTAAAAAATAGACGTCCGGTGCGTCAGTGGGTTTATAACAAAACCCTGGTCTTCTTCTGATATGCCTTGGCCATTCAATTCGTTGCCTCCTTCTAATTCCATTTATTCTAAATAATGTTCTTCCTCAGACATTATCGGACATTCGTTCGCGGCTGTTGCCTGTTCTAAATTTTATTCTACTGCACCAATCTCAATGTTAAAGTTTCTGTGCAGCTTTTGCGGTGGCCCTGTGGCTACTAGTATTGGGGCTCCTTTACCTATCATATCATTACCTGAAGGCCTGTTCATGTAGTTTAAGTGATTAGATCGAATTGAATAGTCTATTTCCATTGGCACTGGTCGGAGCTCTGGTTTAGGAGAAAATGGGCGTTTTGGAGCCACGAAGGTTTGCCTATATACAATCTGCTGTGGCAGTGGCCCATACGGCCGCTGTGGGAAGGGTATATATGAACTCGGATGTAGTCGGTGGTCTAGAACCCCAGTTCGGTCTATCTGAAGATGGATAGTATAATGGTGGTTGAACTTGCTTGGCTACGTTTGACAATTGTTTGTACGATGGTTTTTTGTACAATTGTTTGAAATTGTGCTGGGCTTGGATCTGACGAGGTGGTAATGGAGGTGGTAGTTGTCTCAATCTCGGAAGAAACGTATTTCTATGGTCCTGATTGTCAAGCAGGTTACACAAATGTGGCGCATGACTAAGATCTCTTGGCTCTTTCACAGCCAAAAGGCGTGGAGACCTCTGACGAAGGTATCGTCTATAATTATTCGTCAATGACCTTATGAAATCAGGTGAATCTTCTTGGCGTGAAGACTCTGACGAAGATATCGTCTATCATTATTCGTCAATGACCTTACGGAATCGGGTGAATCTTCTTGTACACCAACTTGATTGACTGCGAAATGTTCCGTGAGGCATCTTGATATAGCCTTCCCATTCAAGGGAGTGTAGAATGATTCCAGCACTGTTTCTGCTTCACCTACTATTTTTCCACGTATGGCTAACGTGACTAGGTAGTATTTGTATGTTTGTTTTTGTCCCTTAAATATAACCATTACTCTGTCAACGGTCTTCTTCCATGATCCGAAAGAAGTTCTGTCTCCAGAGAATTCTTTAATTAGTCGGGTGACGTCGGGTACTTTGTCATTATATTGACCGCTTTCAGTAGGTGTGTATGTCACATCTGAATACTCTTCTTCACCTTCTACATCTAATGCTTGTCTAATGATGTCGCCTCCTTGGAGGGCATCTGTAATTAATGTCACTATTACGTTTTTAAGTTCAGGACTGGCTACTGGTGTACTGGCTGCTGTTGGGTTGGGTCTAGAATGATTGAGTCTTAAACTCATGCCTGCCATTGCCTCGGACAATTCTTGAATTTCTAAACTTTATAAACTCGGGACAATTGGAGACTTGGAAATGTGTATAGTTTTTTATTATATTAGATCCAGTGGCTGGATCGCTCCTTCTATCCTGGAGGGTCCTGTGGGATTCGCAGAATTGGATTATATTATACTGCGGTTGGCAGATTTTATAATGTTTTATGATTTTTCGTTTTGTTATCGTTTGTTTTGTGGTAATAATATAGTGTAATAAAATGTAATATCTTCTATATAAATAAAACAAAGTTGGTAAATGTTTGAAAACTTACAACTCGACTTCCAGACGTCCGATTTGGTTGGGTTTTTTCTGTTGGGTTCGTATTTTCTGGGAGCAAAGTATAGGCTATGAGGCTATTCCGGAAAATCTTTGCAAAACCCGGAAAATAGAAAAAATCGTTTTTAGCAACAAACGCCAACACCAAAGGAGGCTCTGAAGGCCAAAATCGATATTCTGTTCAGACTTTGTTTTTTTCAGACATATTTTAACGTTTTTGTTTTAGTGAAATAATGCCGCGACCACGACGTTCCAATCTTGCAAATCGAAGTAGAACAGCGCGCCGATTGGTAAATCTTTCTCAAATGACAGATGAGCAGCATGAATTGTGTCGAGAAGATATGCGTTCAAGGATGGCGAATTTACGAGCTGCACGCACACAAGAAGAAAGTGTTACTGAAACGGAAAACAATAATGCGCGGAGAGGCATGACGTGTGCGGCGCAGAATTAGTGAGACGGACTTGAATCGAGCAGCATATCGCTATGATGCTACAATGGATGGCACAATGCAATGCATTGATATTGGTGCTATGGATGTCTTATGTCAGCATTGTAATGGACGCAAATTCCAAAAAAGAAACTCCAGGGTTGTGCTGTGCCGATGGAAAAGTGGTTCTACCACCATTATATCCTCCACTAGAGCCATTTGCAATCTCTTCTGTCTGGTAATAGTCCAGTTTCACAACATTTCTTAGCTAACATTCAGAGGTATAATAATTGCTTTCAAATGACTTCTTTAGGCGCTACCAATATTATTGAAGATAATTTCATGCCAACCGTCAAGGTAATTTCTAATTGGACTTTTGCTGCAATGGACGATCGTTACACAAAAACATTACAATCATATAATAACAACTTCATATTTTCATCACGACAAAACATATAATTTTTTTAATTCATAATTTGTGTATGGATCATATCGGTTTGACAACAGTGCATTTACCTTCATTCAGATTCAAGGTCAAGTTTATCATAAAATGGGTTCACTGTTGTCAGTCCTAAATTCGGATCATCGCTAATTCATCGTCATTGTTTATTTTATTTATTTATTTACTAATATATACAAAGTTATAAGTATAACTTACAACTAGTAACTAAATGTAGCTTTGGCTGCTGTGGCCCTAAGCTACTTTCAAACTTAGGAATAGATTTAGACCTAGAACTAGTTAAGTGTGAGATTTGAGTATTTACAGTTTTGTTTTATGTTTTACAAATATATGTTTTTCCTTATCAAATTTTGTGGTAAATGTTAGCAATTTTAAGAAAAGATAGTATAAGTTTTGAGTTAGCTTCGCTGGAATTTTGTAATAGAGGCAGGATATTAGGATGTGTTTGATATTGGAAGATAAAGGTTCATTACATAGTTGGCAATTGCTAGTGACTTTGGGGTTAAGGTAGTATTCATGGGTTAATTTGGAGTGTCCGATACGGAGGCGGGTTATTTTTATTTGCTCAGGTCTATTTAGCTGTTGATTGAGTAGAAATGGTTGCGAAGTGTTGTTTTTAGAAGATATAGTACGATACCAGTCTGTAGTTTGGTTTTTATACCCGCCTACCCAAAGGGTAGAAGGGTATTAGGGCTTTGTGCCAACCGAAAATGTATGTAACAGGCAGAAGGAAGCATCTCCGACCCCATAAAGTATATATATTCTTAATCAGCGTCAATAGCCGAGACGATATAGCCATGTCCGTTTGTCCGTCTGTCCGTATGAACACCTAGATCTCAGAGACTATAAGAGATAGAGCAACCAAATTTTCGGAATAGTGTGTCTTATTATTGCACGCAGATCAAGTTTGTTTTTGATTTTGGCCACGCCCCCTTCCGCCCATGCAAATCGAAAAAACCGAATTGCAAGCGTAATTTTAAAGAAGAACGTTCAATTTTGGCAAGTACAATACTAATCATCATTTTAATGATCTCTGAAAATTTAGTTACAATCGGATAAAAAACACAGAAGTTATTAAGAAATTACTTTTACGAGGCGTAATCACGTGCAGCTGCACCTGGTTGCTATGACACTCCGTGACATAATAATGGTGTTCAATAAACCAACTAAAGTGTCGCCAAGCTAATAATTTCGAACCAAGAAAAGTTTTGGTATATTATTTTGGTATATTTTTGAAAAATATAATATTTTAATAGTAAAATTGGGTGGCGGGTATCTCACTGTCGAGCCAACTCGACAGTAGCTTTCTTACTTGTTTTATTTTATTCGGCACTATTACTCGCGGTTGCCAACTAGTATTATTTAGACACTTTCATAGTGGCAACATAGCTACTTGAGGTAAATTACACGACGCGATAAACGGGTCCCTGCTCGGGCGCCAATAAAGAAAAACGGGTTGTCTTTCTTTAAAAAAAAATCAATCTGATTTATTTGAGTTGTAAATTAGAACTGAAGCTTAAACAATCTAAGAGCTAATTTAAATACCGCTACTGCTCTTGGTGTCGTTGTTGCCTTTGCTGAAAAAATAGTAATGGATCCACAATCCCTCAACATAAATAATATTGGTATTAATATATGTATATATTAATTTCTTTATCAAATTGATCACTGCTACTGGTGTCATTTATAATTCACAACACATGGACAATTTGATATAATTTTATTAAATAAGACGCACACGCACATAATAATACACAAAATATTGAAAACTTAGACTTACCTGTGCGCTGTCCGAACTCATTTTACACAATGACAACATGAAGTATTCATTTGACAATTTATCGGCTTCATTCAAGCTGTCAACGCATTCATTTGGTTCATTTCAATCGGGCGCCTTAAACTCCGAACACATACGAAGTGAATGCAAAGAGAACACGACCAACTGAATGGTATGTATTCTGAATACATACTAAAACGAATGAGTACTCTAAATGCAAACAAACTGAATGGTGTTATGCAGCCCTCTAATCCACATCCTCGTCGGTTTTAGGTTTTGACAAATACTGCAGGATTATTGCATCCGCTCTTTTGGATATCGGCTTGGCTTCAATTTTACTTTTCAAAAACTCGAATCGGGGTCGCTTTTGTAGTTCGGGTGGTGTTGCAGCCTCTGTGTTGATTTTAGGAACAAATTTTCGGACACTTCACCTTTTAAAGCTTTCACTGCTTCGTTGGCATTAAATGCGTGTAGGAATCGATCTTTTTTGAAACGAGGATTAAAGTGGCGATTCTTTTCAAATCCTTCAAATCGTGCGGGCAATATTTTTCAATCAATATTTCCAATCAGTTCGAAGGCTTCAAAAACAATAATCGACTTCACTTTACTTTGAAGGTTGTTTATTTTTGAATGGAGTTCGCATACCATCGGAACTATTAGTGATACTGTCACAGCCTTGCTTTCGGATATATGCTGGGTGGCGTCATTAAAAGGTTTTAGCAGTTCAATTAGTTCTGCAACCGTATCAATTTCTTCAGTCGACAACGGGTGAGGAGCTTTTTTGCGAATCGAGAAGAACTTTTCTGATAAAAGCGTTAAGAGTTCTTATGCGCTCTATCATAGAGAAGGAGCTAATCCACCTGTAGATACTTCTTGGATTAAGCCCAATGGATTATTTACGTTTTGTGCCTCTTTTAACTTAGCATTTACAATAGTGCTAGATTTAAAAAAGGTCACGATGAGTTTGCATTTTGCCAATATTTCAGACAGACCCGGCAACTTCAAAACCTCTTGATCAATTAAGTTAAGCGTGCGAGCGAAACATGGCAGATTTTTAATCTGCAGCAAACTCACAGGATTTTTTGACTGTCGCATCATTGTCCGTCACAATACATTTTTGTTTATATCCCACTCGGTTATAATAGCCTCTAGTGTATCTGACATGTTCTTTGCGTTGTGATTAGTGGAGGTCAACAGTTTTCTTGTTGCCAACACTGTCGAGACCAACTCAAAATTTGGGTTAACAAAATGTCAGGTTACGGTTATAAATCCATCAAGAGCTTTAGATGTCCAGCAATCTGTCGTCAGCGAAACATGAGATACGCTGGTTAAAATTTGTGTCATCATAATTTTGGCTCAAAAGTTCATTACGAATGAATTTTTTACTGGGCATTTTATACCGCGGATCCAACAAATTGACCAAGTCGCGAGATCCTCTGTCTTGAATGACACTAAACGGTTGCAAATCAATTGCTATCATTCGCATTATGGCTTGGTCAATTGCGGTTTTTCGAGCCGAGCCTTTTTTCGTAAAGCTTCAACTTCTTCAAAAACTTTTTGAGAGATGTTGGCGCAGGGTCACACTTTTTTACTTAAACGCTTTTTTACTTTAAATGATGCACTAGATTGGTTGTATTGCCTTTGGATTTCAGTTTGGCCTCACAGTGTTTGCAAGTTGCCTCTTGCCCGCCTACACACTTTGTAAAATGTTCCCACACAAATGAACTCTCCCTACCTCGTTTGCCCAGGTTGTTTTGAGGCCTCACGCTGCTCCCATTTGACGAGTCTTCATTATTCTCATTTGTCACATCTATAAAAGAAAAACATATACATACATACATAAATATAAAATATAAAAAAATGTGACACAGAACAAACATGTTTCATTTCTCATCACAACATTGGGGCCCACTCATACATATGTACGCATATATATATATATTTTTTTTTTATTTTTTATTTCATGGAAAAATTTAAAATTAATAGCTATAACATTTGTAGGATAAACAAAAATAAAAGAGAAAAAAAAAAAACAACTGGGTAGCAGGATTGGGATTTGCCCAGGAAGCTCGTGGAACCGTCGGGATTTCTGAAGTCCCCTCCTCCGTCCGCCTCCGCTCTTTCTCTAGAGCCCGCAGCAAAGTCATTGTAGTGACCGCGAAGGTACATGCCGCCGACCAGCAGGCTTCGCTCTCCAACATGCACGTGACGAAATTGTTCACCGTTACCGGCCTTCCAAAGGTTGCCTCCAACTCCGTTGTCGCACCGGTGAACCGACGACAGTCCGTTAGGCTATGCTCCGCTGTCTCTCTGCTGCCGGGTTGTACCACAAGCAGTAGGGATCACTTTCGTGACCAAAGCGATGGAGATAGCTGGGTGAGATGAAAGTTTCCTCTTCGATTAATCCACTTCTCTAAGTCCCCGATCAGATGATGGGTCCATCGGCCCTTCGACGATGAGCCCCATCTGGGTTTCCAAATTCCAATGCTCTCGCTCCTGTTAGTCCGCGCGTCGTTTCTGCGCTCCGGTCGAGGGAGGATACAACCGTCATAGTAGTTTCTTGCCCGTTCTGTTGCCAGGATGTCTATGGGCACCATTCCGGAAATTACAAGCGCCGCGTCCTCCGAAATGGTTCTGAAACCGCTGCAGACTCTCAGAGCTCCCAGTATTCCTTGTATTCCTCTACTGTATGATTTCGTGTGCATTGCCTGTGACCAAATCGGCGCTCCGTATAAAGTAGTTGCCTGTGTCACATTTTGGAGCAGCATCCGTCGCCCTTGTTTTGGCCCGCGGGTGTTCATCATGATGCTGCTGAGGGCTTATCCTATCCCAGCCGCCTTTCGACTAACTATGCTCAGGTGTTCCCTATAACTGAGTCGTGTGTCGATCCACTCCCAAATACCTGATGGCACGTCTAGAGGTGATGGTGACACCACCCAGACAAATTTGATCGTCTTCTACTGGTTTCCTGCTGCTTACCAGCACCGCCTTCGTTTTTTGTTCAGACAGCTGGAGGCCTACCGAAGAGAGCCAGTCTCTGACCAACGCAGCCGATTCACTGCAAAGCCGCTCTGCGTCACTTAGGTGTTTTGCTGTTACTACTAGTGCAACGTCGTCGGCGAAGCCCACCACCATGACATTTGGTGGCAGTTGCAGCCGGCGCATCCCGTCATACATTACGTTCCAAATAAGTGGCCCAAGGACGGATCTTTGCGGCACCCCTCCAGACACTTTGAACGTCCGCGTTCCGTCTGATATTACGTAGCGTAACACCCCCTTACGGAAATAGCTCCTTACGCTCCTAAGCAGGTATTCTGGGATCCCAAAACTCCTGAGCGCGTCCAGGGTGTGGTCCCACCTCGCCGAATTAAAAGAATTTTTTACGTACGGCGTCATAATAATGCAGTACTCCTTTCCTCCTCCACGCCACTTCTCCAGATAACGCTCTCTTTTACTATTCCTTATGGCCCTCTTGAGGTCCCTCCGCCGACCGCAGTACTGCTGTCTTCTTGCCTCAAAGTCTGGTCGGCCTCTTGAACGCTGCAGCACGCGCCTAGACTTGATGCACTTCCTCCTGATCTCAGCTGTCTCCTCTGTCCACCAGTATACGGGCTCCCTGCGCTGTCCTGGAACCCTCTTCTGCTGCATGCCGGCATTGCAGGCTTCCGTGATTGCGTCCATCAGAGCTTCTGCGCCATGCTCTGCGTTGCTGCCTAGGTCCCGACCTCCAAACGATTGAGCAAACGCCGTTGGGTTCAGGGTTTTATCCTTGTAGGAGTTCTGTGTGTGTAATCCAAGCTGAGGTCGGGTCCGGGTGTTATTCAGCTTAATTAGTATGGCGTTGTGATCGCTAGCCATATAGGTGTTGCTCATATTCCAGACTCCCTGCGGCCAGAGCGAGCAGCTGACGAATGTCAGGTCAATTATGTAGCTTAGACCGGCTCTGGTAAAGGTGTGCTGCCTACCTCTATTAAGCAAGGATACGTCGAGAGAGGCAATGGCTTCCAGGCCGCGTAATTTGCACCCTGCGTCGGCTGGTAGGGCTCGCTCAGCAGAGCCACATCCACTGAAAGTTTGCGCACTGATTGTTGGAGCAGTCTATAGGCGGCTGCGCAGTGGTTTAAGTTTAGCTGCAGAATTTTTAACATTTGCGAGCCTTTGCTGTTGGTGGCCTTCTTGCCAATAGACACCTTTTGTTGATGGCGTGGTGCATGACTTCCTTCCTTTTGTCCGCCGCACATATGAAACACTTGGCTTCCATCTCAAGTTTTCTGCTTTGTGGCCTTTCTGCCCGCATCGCAGACAGCAGTCCGTCCTGTTGTCACTCTTGCAGGCGCTGGTCATATGCCCAAACTCTAGGCACCTATAGCATATTCTTCTCTTTTCTCTCTCGCGGACTCTGCATCTCGTCCATTCAATCTTTATCTTGCCTTCGCTGAGGACTCGCGTAACTGTCGCAACCGGAAGGCTCACTACCGCTACATGTAGGCTGTCAAATCCAGGTCGAAGAGTTTTAATAGAGCCTACCTCCAGCTTCACCTCCGAGAGGGGATCGATTGCAGCGAGGATGTCCTCCCTAGTTGCCAGGCAATCGATGTCCCTAATTTCAATGGATACATCCTGACTTATGGCCTTCACCTTTGCTTCATTTCCAAGTGTTGTTCCGATGTCTTCTCCCATGCATGCATGGCCCTCTTGCATTTGCCGTCAAGCTCCAGGAGTAACCCATCTCCTGCGGTTTTCTGCACACGGTGCACGTACTCGCTTACGCTCTGAAGTTTTACATCGCCTCGTCTGGTGACCAGGCGCAGGAGATCACTGTACGATATGCCCTCGCGTGGCTGGATCAGAATGGCGTCCGGTCTGCGTTTCTGTCCTTGTGGGCTCAGATAACAATTTCTTGGGATTCTGATCTTTCTCTCCTGTCGGGAAGTGCGGTTTTCATCGGATACCTTAGGACCTGATTTAACGCTGGCCCCCGCTACTATATTGAAGGTTTTTTGGATCTGACCAGGGGATGTTTGAGTTCCCGCATTCTGTCTCACTGGCTTCCCTCGTGTGTGCGGAGGTTCGGCCTCTGGGCTCTTCGTTATTTCCATCATCCTCGGCTGTAGATAGAACTTTGCCAGAAGCTCGGCTTCCACTCGTTCTGGCGGTTCTTGTTCGCAAAAGTATGCAGCGATATCGAGTTTATCTCAAGGCTCTCGAAAGTATGCAGTACTTATAGCGCTTAGCAGGTTCGTGTCACGGCTGATCAGCCGCTTTATTTGTTGAGTCGAGCTCCACACGTAGCAGCTGCTTAGCTCGTAGCGCTAGACAGCCCTGCCCACAGCTGGAGTTGAACTTCTACTCAGATCTCTTCTTCTTGACGCCGGAGAAAAAGATTTTTTTTGTGAGTGTGAAGAGAAAAAAAAGAAGTAAAATTAAAGAAAACAAGCTTTTCTTCACCTTGCCGACGGCGATGAGGCGTGGAATTTGCAATGAAGAATTTCAGAATCGTCTCCATCTCTGCAGTACGACTAATGTAAACAGCTTCTGTTAAGAAGACACAAACTATTCACTGCAGCCTTTTGTATTTGTTAATACTCGTGATCTAAGTCAGCTTTGGCCAAAACACTATGGGGGCTTGGTAGTTGACGATTGGTTTGACCATTATGTTGTGCAGCGATCTAATAATGAAGCTTACCAAAGAATCGCTCTCATGCTCACAATGCGTAAGTAGCTTTGATTTGGGTATTAGGGGGACTAGAAAACTAAATAGGAATCCCCTCAAGTCGGTATTCCAATTTAGTATTCCAATTAAGTTTTTTGTCCCCCAAGATATTTGACTTCGTTGGAAAGTTTCGCTGTTGTTCCACTTATCGCAATTGAGTAAAGTTTGGTAAAAATTACATTTTTGTGTTAATTGATGATGCCTGATGATGCAACCTGCATTAACTCAGTCATAATATCCCCGGTTATTATTAGAGCCAGATCATCAGCACAGCCTATGGCATTGACGTTTCGTTCCACAAGTTAGTCCGTGCAGTAGTGGGAAAAGAACCCCGCCGTGTGGACTCCCCTTGACTGCCTGAATACAGAAGGTTATAGAGTCCGACCCAGTGATAAAGAATGACCTCTGTTGATTTGCCTGCTGTGCGTTGGAGATTTGTGACCTGCGGAGTGCACCGAATATGCAAAACAAAAATTTTTTTACGACCTTCATCAGAAAGGATGTAAGGCTGATGGGCCCGCAGGATTTTGGTTAATCCAAAGAACGGGTCCCCTGTTTAGGATAAGCACCCTATCAGATCTCCTCCAATTGTGGGGAACATATCTTTAAGAGAAGCTCGTTATAAGTAGGCCGATCAGGGGATCAGGGATTTTCTCCAAACTCCTTCAAAGTAAGGAGAGTTAGGAAGTTTCATTGGCATCCGGAGCTTTATAGGGTAAGAAAGAATATATAGCCCACCTCACCTTTTGGGGTAAAAAATTGTGTCGGATTGTCCTGGAAGATCGAACCTGATGTGATGGTGGTCCGATAGTGAGGTTTCATTGGTTACCCGCCAATTAGTAAGAAAACTTGCTAATAAGTAGTAATAAGCTTACTAGGGTGAGATGCAAGACCTCCTCCCTAATAGCATTAACAAAAGTTGGACCGTTCACGATTTTGGCCTCCGACCTACCAAGTCTCGTTGAGAAGAGCACTGTTGATTTTGTTTTCAAAGACGACCCTACACAAGGTGGCTTACGTGTATCTGGCGTGGTGCAGGTTTATCTGGAGGACTTAAACGGCACTCATTTGTTTTCCGGTCGGATTTCAGTGGAAGACCACCCGCCCTTCAAGACACACACCACCTTCAAGACGCACAGCTCTTCGGCTATCGGGAAGTGACACGCGGTGTAGGTCACCTAATGGCACCATCTCCGGGAGACGATCTCCTTCTAGGCGGATCAGTGTCATTGCTGCCCACTGGAGCTGACAGCAACGGTTTCGCCTCAACCTTAGACCTGCATTCCTGGATTCATCAGTCGGCAGTCACATTTGTGAGCACCAAGGGTTGGAAGAGCACTACGCTGACCACGGTCGTTGAAAGGACAGGGGGCCGTAGGTCCTACCTATTCGAGCACTGGTCGCCGGGAAGCAGTGCCTCCGTATAACCCCTGATGGCGTTATTATTCAAATGAGCTTAATTCTATCACGAGCATCTTGCATGACACCTCGTTCCCCAACATGGCGAAGTTAGTCTTCGACCCACACTCATGGTGTGCTGGAACACATGCCACTGCGATGAGCAGAGCCCATTTTGGTAACCAATGTAGCTTGTCCTTATTGACCATCAAGATAGTCATTACCCATGACTCAGATAATACCTAATGTTTTAGCCCTACCCAGAGAAGCTGAGCTAAGCATACAAAGAAACATGTGTACCAATTTCTATGCATAGGCTTTGGAGGAAGTAACAACTCTTCTGATGGTAGTATAAAGCATAATTGATAAAGCGACAGAAAGAGAAAGAATAGTGACCCTAATACCAATCAACAGAGTAATAACGATGACAAGAAGAATGTCCTAAAACCGATGTAGTTTGACCATCTACTGGATTTAGAAAAGGCAGTGGCCATGGTGCGCATGACAGACCAGAGTCATCAGAGAGTGAACAACGTCATTCAAAGCATTGCTAGAGACCATGAAAAACAATACAGAGACGCTGCATAGCCGATATTGATGACGAGTCGAATCGTGACGATTTGTTGATTTTTTTGGGGTACGCTCATCGAACGATAGAAAGCTGGGAGAAACTATTAAGTAAGTAAGCTACTGCTCATCAATAATAAAAATGTTAACCACAAACTTTCAGAAAGGGCAGATACACTTGCAACATATAAGCGCACAAACACGCAGTGTTACATGCGCAGCGTCAGCTACATGGCTAACAAATGACAGAGTTCAAATAATTGCTGATATATCTGCAAAATATAATCACACGCTTGCTGCACAGAAACGACGCACGCAGTGTCAGTAACATTACGATCAGCTACTACTAACTAATAACTGCAACGGAAATGCGACCAACAACGCTAGCGGTGACAGCTGCAGCAGTAACAACAGCCGCGGCGACAACGACAGCAACCACAGCGGAAGCAGTCGTCTTTTAGTTAAGCTTTAGATTGTTTAAGAGATTTCTAATTGAGGATTCAAATAACGTAGTTCACCATCTTTTTTATAACAATATAAGCCAATTAAGTTAACTGAATCACGAGCAGAAACCTGTTCATCACGTCGTGTAATTTGCCTCAAGGCAGCTAAGAAGCCATTGTGGAAGTGTCTTAAGAACACTGTTGGCAACCGCTAGTAATAATGCCGAAATAAAATAAAAAATTTGGTGCTCCGAAAAATAACGTGTCAAACATTGCCGCTGACATTCTTGTAGTTCCCACTCGCAGGAACTCCGTTGTTGCTGTAAGGATAAAATGGATAAGTCGTGGGAGATTGACCGGAATGAATTTATTACTGCAAGCTTACGATATAAGAAGCTTAGAAATGCAGAAAAAGATTGTCCGATTAAGTGGCAGGAATGAGCTATATCTATCGTCCTAAAGCCAACCCACCAACAGCCACTACACCGATAGCCATTCCTGAGCTCTTGGACGTAATAGTAATACCTTTAGGCCTTATTTAGGGACGTACCCCAAAGAGGTGAGATCATACAAGCATTAGGTCTACAGGGCAAGGAAAGACACACAGCAACCGAAATAGGTCAATATAAAGGCAATAAACAGGACGTCATCCGTCTAATCGGGGAATTCTCCGGTGACAGAGCGTCTTTCGGATCGGGGAAGTAGACCGTTGACAGAATAATGACTATATTTAAGGAACAAGAATAGACATATAAATACCACTTAATTATGTTACCCATACGTACAAAAGTAGTAGGCGTTGGAAATATTCAACAGTTCGTTGAACTGGAAAGACATCTCCAGATGCGTCACTGAGCATTTTGCAGACAAATGAGACCTAATGGTAGAATATCAGTTATTATTAAAATTTTACAACTCAATGCACAAGCAGTCAGCAACATTAATATTCGCTCCGATCATAAAATACTTCCCCAAAAATTCAGCATTTCTCACATAACAGTGCTTTTTGACCGATGGCATAATTAGACTTTCAAAAGAAATTTACGGTAGTCATCAATTTTCCAAAACTGAATGACCTAAATTTTTCGAATCGATATCCGATCCCAGAAATGGGTAAAATACTCACTCAATTGGCTGAAAACAAATAATTTTGACTAATAGAGATGAGAAGTGGCTTTCCAAATCTTATTGTCTGAAATAAATATAGAGAAAGTAGCTTTATCTATCAATGGAGGTAAATTCGAATTCACAAGACTACCGATTGGTTTAAAGAATTCAACTTCAATATTTTAATGCGCTTAGGAGATATTTTAAGGTGTCACGAAAGTAAGATATGTTACGTATAAATTAATCATATAATCGTGTTTACATTATGTCAGAGACCTGAAGTAAGTTTTCACGACTCTACATAAATTCAAGAGAACATTAGTCTCATTAGTCGTAATACTTTGCTACCCCCACTTTCGGAACGAATTTTACTTAACTACTGACATCCTACTATTGGAGCTGATCTCGAACAAAAGGGTGTGCCTTGCAAGTGGCTTGCACCAAATCCCATTGCCTAAAGTTGGAATTCACAAGGCTATCATTAAACAACATTATAAGACACCACACAAATAAGACGTACGTAACATATGTAAACATCGGTGACATAATCGTCCTTAGGAAGACAGAAGCCGATCATGTCAGAGATCTAGAGAAAATTTTCAGGCGTCAAAACTAATGATGAGAATGTAAAACCGATACGGAATTTCGCCGAGCCAAAAACGCAAAAAGATTTTCGAATCTTCTATCTATAGGCCATCAAGGGTCTATGCCAAAATAGCTAAGCCTCTTTCTTCACCATTTAGAGGAGATTCTCTAAAAATATGTCTAATATAATTAACATCGCTTTGTATTTAGAGGGAATAGACTCATTTAATAAAACAAGAGAAGTTTAGTCTCGCAAGACCTAACATTCTGCTACTCCGACTTTCAGATGGAAGTGAAATCTTAAGCAATTCTCGACTAAAATGCTAGGCCGATAACTTTTACATCGCATGCATTCAGTAAAACGGAAGAATACTACCTAACAAATGAGAAGGAAATACTGACTAAAGTATGGCCATAGCAAGTTATCTACATATGTATGTCAGGATAGACGAACTGTTAGGATCAAAATTGTCACCAAAGTTCAGAAAGGCAATTGTGTTAGAAAACAGGTACACTACCGTAAAAACACAATCAGGGAAAATTATACATAAGAAAAATATTAAAACGGTAAAAATCATTTAACAGATTTTCTTGTCATTGTTCCAAACTAGCCACAATCTTATATTACTCCAATTTTCAACGGATACCTATTAAAACTGATGAAGTAGCAACACAGAACGGGGTATATAGAATAATTAATGTTTTTAACGCGGAAGAATATTAACACACTGCATGGAAACTAGAGGAAGCACTGGGAAATGTGAGTCGCTGACACCAGCTTTTCCCATTTTTGGAATTTGAACTCAAAAAATTTAAAATTGTGAACCAATAATCTTATTAAGATAACAATAGAACAAACCCAATTCAAAGAACAAATAATATCTGTATTAAAATAAAAATTTCAAATTTTTAATGATTTTATATTTGTCATTGACTGTGCCAAAAACAAACACTATAAACTTCATAATTTTGTCAAAAATTAAGTGAAAGAAATTATGTGAAATCGAACAAATGCTGGAAAATTAAAAAGTAGCAACTTTTTCAAGACATGCTATACATGATAAATATACCACTAATAGGAATTATGCACATCAATTATAATTAAGCCAATATAAAGAAATAAAGCTTTAAATATAATTAAATACGAAAATATCATCAAATGTAATAACATTATTTTCGTACAAAAAAATATATGGGAAATATATTCCACGACAAGGATTGGCGATGACGTGTAAGAAAACGGGAAGACAAGGCAAGATACGCTACGCTAAGCTATTCCCTCACTCTTCCAGATGCTAGCAGAGAAAACCAAAGTAGAGGAGACATTATCTTTGCAATTAGAGAAATAAGAGATCGGAAATTAACATTGGACCTACACAGTAGTACCACCTTCCCAGCCGAAGGGCGTTTCGCATAACAACACCTAGCATAGTTTTATGATCAGAAAGCGAAGAAAGGTTTAGTAATAAAAGTCTATTACGATATGAAGGCAATTTAAAATAATATTAGGATTCCAGTCAAGATTACAAAGAGTAAGGAAAAGAAATATTTCAACACAGATTCATAACAATCTTGGTGCACATTATACTGCAGACACCATATATTAAATCCACACTCAAGTATAGGACGATCCAGTGAGATAACCAGAGGTTTCGCTATGTGGGGATCAATGAATTACTAATTGCTTAAATGTGCAACGCCCCTAAAGTATGACACATATGTTACAATTTAGATTTAATAATTTTAAAACACACCGCGGTTGAGAACAATAAAGGTCCGATTGCAATCTAAGACTACGCAGGTGATCATTAAAAGTCGGACATAGCTTAAAATCATCATTTAATCAAAGGCATTTATGACTGTTGCAAATAATAAAAGGCTTAGAGTACGCCTGAAGTTACCTGGACGGTCTTAGACACAGTGCCCTTGTAAAGTACCTCTTGAATTCTACATGAGAGGTATGAAAATATCCACAAAATAAAGATTTGGGGAAATTCAAGATGATTGAACTTCTATAATATAAGACTATGATTGACGGAATTAAAGGCATTTGAATTTTAAATTACAAACCTTCAATAAAGATTTTTTTTTTTTAGGTCATGGATTTTAAAAATGTATGGAGGAACCGTCTGCGATCCCATAAAGTATATATATTCTTGATCAGCATCAACAGCCGAGCCGATATAGCCCTGTCTGTCAGTCTGTATGAACATCGAGATTTCAGAGACTATAAAAGCTAGAGCTACCAAATTTGGAGACAACATAAAACCTCGGTAGGCAGATGAAGTTTATTTTAGTTGTTGGCCACTCCCATTTTCGCCTCTGTAAAACACTAAAAACTCATTCACAGCCACAATTATAAACATACGGCATTTGTTTTACGAGCCACATGTGAAGAATCCTAGCGCGGACGGTTGGTGATCATTAAGATCGGACGATAAACATGGAAGATATAGAAGTAGAAAGGCTAGTAGAAGGGTCCCGAGCTCAAATGCCGAACAGGTCATCTCAGAATATTTTTTTTTTCAAATATTATTTTAATGATTAGTATTTCTCGTAATAAGAGCTGTGTCATAATGCATTTTTACCCAAGTTCATCAAAATAGGATGGTGGTTGAGTTGCGAAGAGTTGATCGAAAGTTGGCGGTTATTGTTTTAATATATATATATCTCATTAAAATGAGATGGTGGCGTGATTGTTTGAGTAGCGGAGTAGTGATTCAGTGTTGGCAGCTTAAACCCCGTTCGGCCAAATTTAAGACTCCAAATTTTTTTAATTGTTCATAATATTTATAATGTGCATAAATATACATTATTTAATATGTGAGTGCTGTTGTACAACACATAATAACATAACATTTAACTGTTTTGGTTTTTTGCATACGAATATGACAATTTGACTTAATAACACAATTTGTGCTATCGGGATCCTGAAAGAGAGATCCAGAGGATGAAATCTTTTCAATCTTCGTCTCTGGTTACTGTTGTCTAACAGCTCGATGGCAAAGTGGTTCCCATGATCGTTTAATTTTTCAAGTGCCTCTTGCTTGTTGTGTTAATTTTCTCCACTACTAAAAGAATTTTTAAGTCCCCTCGAATAGCAGAGTTACGCACGTAAAATGGGGATCTAATGATCTGCCTGATGATTTTGGTTTGACATCTTTTAAGCCTTTGGTTGTTAGTTGATGCGGCAGTGCCCCAAAGTTCAATACTAATTTCCACGCTGGTTTGATTATGGTCTTGTATAGAAGGAGCTTGTTTTTGGATATTAATTTGATCCTTCTGAATAGCAGCCATTCCATTCTTCGGAATTTGTACGGTATAAGCTTTTCTTTCCCAGTTATATGTTCGTTCCATGTAAGGTATTTGTCTAGCGTTAGATCTAGGTATTTGGCAGACTCAGACTGTGGAATTATAGCCCCATTAATTGTCATAGGCGGAGAGATTCCGGGTCTAAGAGTGAAAACTGTGTTCGTTGATTTTTCGGCATTAATAACTATGTTCCATCCATCGTTAAGCACTTCCTGCAGCATATGCCCTGCTATATCAAGAGAGTGCTTTTCCTCTAGTATGAGCAGCAATCACTTTAAAAACAGTTTTTAGAGGATTTTAGATAGGATGGCAAGAAGACTGATTGGCCTGTAAGACGCAAGATTGATGAAAATTTTAATAGTGGTAGTAGATTAACATTTCACAAGCCTAGCCCAGTAGGGGTGAAGTTTTAGATTTTCAGCAGTGTTGCAGTTGAGAAGTTATTAGTTTTGTACCTCGTTGAATTTATTTCCTTTTCAAATAATTTATTAAGTGGTTTACAGAGTCTTTCTGCACAAGACCTAAGCACGCAGCTAGGAACTCCACCAGGGTCTGTATAAAAAACTTGTTTGCAAAAGTTAAGGTCATATCAGAGTAAACTATGATTAATTAAGAGCCAAAAATGCAATTAGATTGATCATGCAAAAGCATGATCTTTGAAAGCTGTTTTTCTTTCAAAAAATACCTTTAGTGGAAATGTTGACGTCTTCCGCTTCGAGTTTACGAAGTCATAAAAGCGTTTCGCATCGCTCGACAATCTGAGTCTAAACTATCCTAAATAATCCGTGTAGGATTCATAAATTAGGGAAGATAAATTGGATCAAGCAACAGAATAGCGAGAAAAAAAGACAGAACCAGTTTTCTTGTATTTTTATATAGCTTTGATGTTTTATTTGTAAACATTGTTAGTTCTTATAAACAATTATGGTGGAGTATGAAAAGGAACACAAATAACAAACAGAGAATGTAGAAAAAAAATCTCACTTGCATTATCCAGATCAATACTTGAAAAAATTTGGGACCTGTCAGTCGGTAAAAGAAGCTGAGAAACTTTTTGTAAAATCGGTCTTCCGAAAATAACCAACCCGCTTCTCCAGTAATATCAGTGGACCAGAAACCCTTGTTGAGAGGTTATGTAGGATACTTAGTGGCATGTAACAGTTGGGTTCCATATTGTTGATGTATAGAAACAATTGAGTTATGTTTTATTCACTTTATTTCAATATGTATAAACTTAATACTGTTTTTACACGGTAGATTGGTTCCAAAAAAAACCGTGTAAAATAAGGCAGTCATCATATGCAAAAATAGGTGATTGGTTCCTAATCTCTAAAACCTATTAAAATTAGTGAAAATCAAGAATTTTTTAAGAAGAAGTATTCATGTTTATTTTATTAAATCACATATACAATGTTTATTTTTACAAGCATAGTAATTAAAGATAAACAAGGTGGCCGCTTTAGTTGGTTTATTGAACACCATTATTATGTCGCGGAGTGTCGTAGCAACTAACTAGGTGCAGCTGCACGTGGTAACTCCTTATAAAAGTAATATCTTAATAACTTCTGTGTTTTTTATCCGATTGTAACCAAATTTTCAGAGATCATTAAGATGGTGCTTAGTATTGTGCGATGGTGCTTAGTATTGTGCGTAAATTGAACGTTCTAGGTTTAAAAAGACGCTTACAATTTGGTTTTATTCGATTTTCGGTGGCGGGTTCGGATTTGGTGGCCGCCAAAATCAAAAACAAACTTGATCTGCGTGCAACAATAAGACATACTGTTTGATGCTCTATCTCTTATAGTTTCTGAGATCTAGGTGTTCATACGGACGGACAGACGGACATAGCTTTATGGGGTTGGAGATGCTTCCTTCTGCCTGTTACATACATTTTTGGTCGGCACAAAGCCATAATACCCCTCTACACTTTGGGTAGGCGGATATAATTAGTGATAATCATAAATACAGGAACATAAATTTAATTGCTGTCATCATCAGTTATTCGCATTCGCTTGCTTCGAACGCGTATACAATCACTATCATCGCTGGAATAATTTAGAACTGGACTTTCTCTTGCTCGTTCAGCATCCACATTTTTAACAATGAACTCTGTTATGAGACGTTGCTCGCAATTCTAGCTAACTCTTTGTATAATTCTTTGTAACGAGCCATACACGAATTCAGCTCAAGTTGGAATTGTGCAGCTCTTTTGACATTAGGATCATTTATGTCGAAATGGTGTCCTAATTTATTTGCAAGTTGAAGTCCTTCTTGAATTAAATTTGCAGTTAAGTTTACAGGTTCCTCACTATCACTGCTTTCTATAGAATCGGCATTCTGTGAGGCAAAATGCAATATTTCGTCTTCGCTAAGAACTTTATCAATCATCAGTTCCTCATTGTCATCGAATACCATATCATCAAAACCCTCTCCACCAACTGCGTGTGCCAAAGCAATAATATTGGGATATTCGTTTGTATTTGGATCCACAAGATATTTACTTTTTACGCATTCTGGCCAAATTGCTCTCCAACATCCGTTTAAGGTTGATGATCGTAAATCTGATAATGCTAAACCAGCATGTGTAACGCAATCTTTAATAGAAAACTTTTTCCAGGCATCAATTACTGTAAGAGTTTTATCCTTATCCAAAGTGTCCAAAATGTACTGGAATGTTCGTTTGATGTAGTAAGTTTTAAATGTTGCGATAATTCCTTGGTCCAGTGGTTGGATAATGGATGTGGTATTCGGTGGCAAGAACAAAACTTGTACATTTTCGTGTTCCAACTGAGGATGCCCGGGTGCATTGAAGAACTTTAAATTCTAAGCCTTTTTTATTCATATATTTTCTAGTTTCTGGCACAAAATATTTAATGAACCATTCTGTGAAAACTGTAGTTGTCACCCATGCTTTTTTATAAGCCATCCAATTAACAGGCAAGGTAGCAAAATCGACAACTTTCATTGCTCGAGGTTTAAGAGCACGATTGATAAGCAGGGGCTTGAACATCCGATCTCCAGAAGCGTTACTACAAAATAAAAATGTTACTCGATCTTTTTCAACTTAATAACCACCAGCACTTTTTTGTGATTTGGCAACATATGTTCTTCTAGGCATTTTTCCCAAAAAGACCAGTTTCGTCGCCATTAAAAACCTGATCTGGACTATATCCACCATCGGCTATTATTTTTTTAAGTTTTAATGGAAATTCTTTGGCGGCTTTCTGATCTCCAGAAGCAATCTCGCCCTTGATTTTTATATTATGAAGCACATGCCTTTGGAGAAATCCCGTTAACCAACCTGTGCTTGCAGAAAATAAGTAGCTCTTCTCAGGAGTTGATTGTGTGGATGTAGACGGTTGTTCGTCTTTTGTCATTTTATTAAATCTTAATAAATTTTGATATTGTTTCTACGGGAATTTGTTTTTGTGCATTGTCGTCAAGCCATATTATGAGTGCTTTTTCCATTTTTTCTTTAACAGCATCTCTATGATGATGACTTAACTGATAATTTCGTACCAGAAAAAACCGATTGCCTAATTACAATTTCATTTTTTTTATAGTGCTTATTGTGGCTTCATTTAATCCGAACATTTTGCCAAGAAATGTTGAGCCTTCTCCATTTCGAAGGCGATCTAAAATTTCAATTTTGTATTTGACATTTTCTTCAGGAATTCATAAAATATTTAACAAAATTAAAAAATATAAATAACTTAATCCACAGGTTAGTAGGAAAAATTGAAAGAGCCTTTGTATCCAAGAACATTGCTTTGTGCTCTTTTCTGGATATAGAAGGTGCTTTTGATAATACCGGCTACGGGTCAATCTCTACTGCTCTAGAACGTAGAGGAACTGCCCGTCCATTGATCCGGTTTATTGAAGCTATGCTCAAACACCGGATTATCACTTCCACCCTGGACTCCACGACTGCATGCATTAATGCAGGCAAAGGCTGTCCCCAGGGAGGGGTTCTATACCCCCTACTCTGGTCCTTAGTAGTTGACGAACTACTAGTCTTACTCTCCGAGCAGGGCGTTGAAGCTATCGGCTATGCTGACGACCTGGCTCTAATAGTGACCGGGAACTATACCAGCACCGCTTCGAGTTTACGAAGTCATAAAAGCGTTTCGCATCGCTCGACAATCTGAGTCTAAACTATCCTAAATAATCCGTGTAGGATTCATAAATTAGGGAAGATAAATTGGATCAAGCAACAGAATAGCGAGAAAAAAAGACAGAACCAGTTTTCTTGTATTTTTTATATAGCTTTGATGTTTTATTTGTAAACATTGTTAGTTCTTATAAACAATTATGGTGGAGTATGAAAAGGAACACAAATAACAAACAGAGAATGTAGAAAAAAAATCTCACTTGCATTATCCAGATCAATACTTGAAAAAATTTGGGACCTGTCAGTCGGTAAAAGAAGCTGAGAAACTTTTTGTAAAATCGGTCTTCCGAAAATAACCAACCCGCTTCTCCAGTAATATCAGTGGACCAGAAACCCTTGTTGAGAGGTTATGTAGGATACTTAGTGGCATGTAACAGTTGGGTTCCATATTGTTGATGTATAGAAACAATTGAGTTATGTTTTATTCACTTTATTTCAATATGTATAAACTTAATACTGTTTTTACACGGTAGATTGGTTCCAAAAAAAACCGTGTAAAATAAGGCAGTCATCGTATGCAAAAATAGGTGATTGGTTCCTAATCTCTAAAACCTATTAAAATTAGTGAAAATCAAGAATTTTTTAAGAAGAAGTATTCATGTTTATTTTATTAAATCACATATACAATGTTTATTTTTACAAGCATAGTAATTAAAGATAAACAAGGTGGCCGCTTTAGTTGGTTTATTGAACACCATTATTATGTCGCGGAGTGTCGTAGCAACTAACTAGGTGCAGCTGCACGTGGTAACTCCTTATAAAAGTAATATCTTAATAACTTCTGTGTTTTTTATCCGATTGTAACCAAATTTTCAGAGATCATTAAGATGGTGCTTAGTATTGTGCGATGGTGCTTAGTATTGTGCGTAAATTGAACGTTCTAGGTTTAAAAAGACGCTTACAATTTGGTTTTATTCGATTTTCGGTGGCGGGTTCGGATTTGGTGGCGGCCAAAATCAAAAACAAACTTGATCTGCGTGCAACAATAAGACATACTGTTTGATGCTCTATCTCTTATAGTTCCTGAGATCTAGGTGTTCATACGGACGGACAGACGGACATAGCTTTATGGGGTTGGAGATGCTTCCTTCTGCCTGTTACATACATTTTTGGTCGGCACAAAGCCATAATACCCCTCTACACTTTGGGTAGGCGGATATAATTAGTGATAATCATAAATACAGGAACATAAATTTAATTGCTGTCATCATCAGTTATTCGCATTCGCTTGCTTCGAACGCGTATACAATCACTATCATCGCTGGAATAATTTAGAACTGGACTTTCTCTTGCTCGTTCAGCATCCACATTTTTAACAATGAACTCTGTTATGAGACGTTGCTCGCAATTCTAGCTAACTCTTTGTATAATTCTTTGTAACGAGCCATACACGAATTCAGCTCAAGTTGGAATTGTGCAGCTCTTTTGACATTAGGATCATTTATGTCGAAATGGTGTCCTAATTTATTTGCAAGTTGAAGTCCTTCTTGAATTAAATTTGCAGTTAAGTTTACAGGTTCCTCACTATCACAGCTTTCTATAGAATCGGCATTCTGTGAGGCAAAATGCAATATTTCGTCTTCGCTAAGAACTTTATCAATCATCAGTTCCTCATTGTCATCGAATACCATATCATCAAAACCCTCTCCACCAACTGCGTGTGCCAAAGCAATAATATTGGGATATTCGTTTGTATTTGGATCCACAAGATATTTACTTTTTACGCATTCTGGCCAAATTGCTCTCCAACATCCGTTTAAGGTTGATGATCGTAAATCTGATAATGCTAAACCAGCATGTGTAACGCAATCTTTAATATAAAACTTTTTCCAGGCATCAATTACTGTAAGAGTTTTATCCTTATCCAAAGTGTCCAAAATGTACTGGAATGTTCGTTTGATGTAGTAAGTTTTAAATGTTGCGATAATTCCTTGGTCCAGTGGTTGGATAATGGATGTGGTATTCGGTGGCAAGAACAAAACTTGTACATTTTCGTGTTCCAACTGAGGATGCCCGGGTGCATTGAAGAACTTTAAATTCTAAGCCTTTTTTATTCATATATTTTCTAGTTTCTGGCACAAAATATTTAATGAACCATTCTGTGAAAACTGTAGTTGTCACCCATGCTTTTTTATAAGCCATCCAATTAACAGGCAAGGTAGCAAAATCGACAACTTTCATTGCTCGAGGTTTAAGAGCACGATTGATAAGCAGGGGCTTGAACATCCGATCTCCAGAAGCGTTACTACAAAATAAAAATGTTACTCGATCTTTTTCAACTTAATAACCACCAGCACTTTTTTGTGATTTGGCAACATATGTTCTTCTAGGCATTTTTTCCCAAAAAAGACCAGTTTCGTCGCCATTAAAAACCTGATCTGGACTATATCCACCATCGGCTATTATTTTTTTAAGTTTTAATGGAAATTCTTTGGCGGCTTTCTGATCTCCAGAAGCAATCTCGCCCTTGATTTTTATATTATGAAGCACATGCCTTTGGAGAAATCCCGTTAACCAACCTGTGCTTGCAGAAAATAAGTAGCTCTTCTCAGGAGTTGATTGTGTGGATGTAGACGGTTGTTCGTCTTTTGTCATTTTATTAAATCTTAATAAATTTTGATATTGTTTCTACGGGAATTTGTTTTTGTGCATTGTCGTCAAGCCATATTATGAGTGCTTTTTCCATTTTTTCTTTAACAGCATCTCTATGATGATGACTTAACTGATAATTTCGTACCAGAAAAAACCGATTGCCTAATTACAATTTCATTTTTTTTATAGTGCTTATTGTGGCTTCATTTAATCCGAACATTTTGCCAAGAAATGTTGAGCCTTCTCCATTTCGAAGGCGATCTAAAATTTCAATTTTGTATTTGACATTTTCTTCAGGAATTCATAAAATATTTAACAAAATTAAAAAATATAAATAACTTAATCCACAGGTTAGTAGGAAAAATTGAAAGAGCCTTTGTATCCAAGAACATTGCTTTGTGCTCTTTTCTGGATATAGAAGGTGCTTTTGATAATACCGGCTACGGGTCAATCTCTACTGCTCTAGAACGTAGAGGAACTGCCCGTCCATTGATCCGGTTTATTGAAGCTATGCTCAAACACCGGATTATCACTTCCACCCTGGACTCCACGACTGCATGCATTAATGCAGGCAAAGGCTGTCCCCAGGGAGGGGTTCTATACCCCCTACTCTGGTCCTTAGTAGTTGACGAACTACTAGTCTTACTCTCCGAGCAGGGCGTTGAAGCGATCGGCTATGCTGACGACCTGGCTCTAATAGTGACCGGGAAATATACCAGCACCGTGACAGAGTTGATGCAATCAGCTCTGAACACGGTAAGTAGATGGTGCGCAGATGTTGGTCTTAGCATCAATCCACAAAACGCTATTATAGTTCCCTTCACTAGGCGCTATTCCGTTGACATTGGTCAACTTTTTATCAGCGGCTCCCCTGTGGGGCTATCCAACGAAGTTTAATATCTAGAGGTAACCCTCGATGAAAGACTAAATTGGAACTCCCACCTCAGCAACACCCTCACAAAGGCGATCCATGCCATGTGGGCCTGCAGGAGATTCTTTGGTAAAATCTGGGGTCTTAAATCCTGCACCATCCGGTGGCTTTTTGCCATGATGGTCAGACCGATCGTCACCTATGCTGTTATTGTGTGATGGCCAAAGGTTACGCAGGTCACTGCCATCAGCAAATGCAATAAATTGCACAGGCTGCTGTGCCTCTCACTGACAGGTACACTTCGTACCTGTCCCACCGCAGCAATGGAATCGATACTGAATCTGACTCCGCTGCACATCCAAATTAAAGAAGTCGCTACTATGAGCCTTCTTAGAATCAAGCTCCAATCAGGGCTTCTAGCTACCGAATCAGGACATGCTAGCCTGATCAAAGATATTCCTGGCATAGATATCTGCACTAGATCAGATACTATGACTACGGAACTTTTCTTTGGTGTTAAATTCAGAACCCTCATCCCGGACCGGAAGGACTGGGACACTGGCAACCCCATCAGCGACCCCTACGGTATTCACTGGTATAGCGACGGGTCAAAAACTGATCAGGGGGTTGGAGCTGGGATCTTTGGACCCAACTCTAAAACATCAATTGCTATGGGCAAATGGCCCACAGTCTTCCAATCTGAGGTTCATGCCATCGAGTTCTGCTGCCGTCTGATCCTAGAGAAGGGGATTAGAGGAGCGAACATCTATATCTTCTCTGACAGTCAAGCCGCCATCTTAGCCCTCTCCTCCAAAAGAGTAAGCTCTCGGCTGGTGGCCGATTGCTGGAACTGCCTCCAGAGACTGTCTCTTACTAACAACGTCACCCTTCTATGGGTACCTGGACACTCTGGTATCCAGGGCAATGAGCTGGCGGACGAACTCGCTAGGGCCGGTTCGTCAGCTACTTTTTCCGGCCCTGAGCCCTTCTGTGGCATGGGTTGGTCAACCATCTCAGCTATTGTGAAAACCTGGGCTGTTAGGTTGACTGATCGCTACTGGTCGGTCCAACCAGGGATGCGGCAAACCAAGGAGCTTATCAATCCCGTGGTCGACCGGAAAACCAGCTTACTTTCCAGGAGGGATCTTCACCTCCTCGTTGGCTTTCTTAGTGGCCATCATACGGTGAACTATCACCTCACCAAAATGCGTCTGTCTTCTGATGCTGAGTGCAGACTTTGCAAAGAGGACGACGAGACAACCAAACACATTCTGTGCGACTGTCCAGCCTTGGTGTGGACTAAGAGGAAACATCTGCACGTGGATACCGCAGGTCCCGAGCATATTGTGCGTTCCTCGACAAAAGATCTGCTCTGCTTCATTAGGAAAGCAGAGCAACTTTTGTCTAGCTAGGGAGAGCCTATAGGCGCAAAAGACCTCCATGGTCGCAGTGCCTCGCACCTTCTCTGTTGGGAGACTCCCTTTTTCAAATAATAATAATAATAAATATAACATATTTTTTGACTTACCTTTTATGTTAACACGTTAAATTTAATGTAACGATCGAGAAACAAATTTGCCAATAAAAAATTTCTTTACCAAACATAAAATATTAACACATTTCAATCGCTCTGACCTTTGTGCTTGTATGCACAAAAAGGGAATTCCCCGAAATTTGTGCCATTTACATTTGCTTTGACAAGAAAATTTGCTTGTACGCGCAAAAAGGGAATTCCCCGAAATTTGTGCTATGAACATACTTTGCAAAAATTAAATTTGACAAAAAAAAATTTAAGAATAAAAATTTTAAATCGTGTTAAATGGTATAAAATCGTGTAAAAAAAATTAAAAATATTTTATTTTCAAACCGTGTTATATCAAAACCGTGTAAAAACAGAATTAGGTGTATTTAGGTCTGGATGATTGCTGAATCGGACATAGGTCCGTTCAGGCTTTTGAATACTTATTGTGTGCTAATTCTACTTACAAAGGGTTTATATACTCAAAGCGAAGGCGTCATCTGCCGGAAGCATTGCAGTCGGCAGAGACGTCGCTCTTGGTCACTTATTAATTTGATATCTTAGAGATAAAGAGTTGAGAGAGACGCGCACACACAGATGGTTAAACATGCCAACACTGCACTTTTGGGAACGTTAGGTTCCCATGCATATTTGTGTGGTCTTATTTCATGCCACTTGAACTATGTTTATGCCTTCAAGAGGCTAATATAAACATTGCCGCTGAATATGACAATGCTGCACACCTAAACTGTGTGTCTTATATCTGTGTACGCCACATCTCCTTCCTTTTAAAAAATAACGTAATTTTATGAAGTTATTTTAAGTATTATTTATTATTAAAAAATTAAAAGTTAAGGATATTATTTGTAAAAAAAAATTATTTGATATTCCTAAATATTATGTTTTTCTTTTTTTTTTCAAATTTTCATGTTGTTTCAATTTTTCCTTTTTATACCCGCCTACCCAAAGGGTAGAAGGGTATTATGGCTTTGAGCCGACCGAAAATGTATGTAACAGGCAGAAGGAAGCATCTCCGACCCCATAAAGTATATATATTCTTGATCAGCAACACCCGTCAACACCCGAAATGATATAGCCATGTCCGTCTGTCCGTCCGTATGAACACCTAGATCTCAGAGACTATAAGAGATAGAGCAACAAATTTTTCAGGATAGTATGTCTTATTGTTGCACGCAGATCAAGTTTGTTTTTGATTTTGACCACGCCCCCTCCCGCCCCCGAAATCGAATAAAACCGAATTGCAAGCGTCGTTTTAAACCTAGAACGTTCAATTTTGGTACGGACAATACTAATCACCATCTTAATGATCTCTGCGAATTTGGTTACAATCGGATAAAAAACACAGAAGTTATTAAGAAATTACTTTTATAAGGCGTTACCACGTGCAGCCGCACCTACACTGGTCGGCATGAGTATTTTGACAAAATTGTCTGTTTCTTTTAAACCAAGCTTGCGCTTTATACCGTTAACTAACGGTGCGAAGATGATGAGCAAAGCAAAGAATGAATATTTAGCACACAGAATGCCAATATTTATACTGTTTACCCATTGCATTCTCTTTCTACTGATAAGAATGCACGCAGACAATTAATTTTTGTTTGGCACAAGTATTTTGACAAACTCATTTAGTAAATGGTATTCTGCTTTCGAGCACGTGTTAATCAACAATTGTTTAAATTTAATTTTTTTTGATATTAAACGTTAATAAAAAATAAAAAATTAATTGATAGCCATGGGTAAAAAGGCTGAGTTAGATATATTTATTAGAACATCAATGGTAGCACAGTTTAACCTTGGAATTAAAGTAAAAAACATTGCGAATGAGTTTAATGTGTCGCGTCAAACTGTGTATTATCAAATTAATAAGTATAATAATGACATAATGACTTAAAAAACCTAAAAAGAACAGGTCCTAAGTGCAAAACAACGGTCGCTGACGACAAAATCCTTATACGGGAATTTAAAAAAAATCCTCTTGCGAAGCCCCAAGCCGTTGCAACGCAATGGAATCTGACCGCCAGCCTTCCGAAAAGTGAACGTAAGGCAATCAGTTTAAAGGAACAGGACATGAAGACATATATTGCTAAGGATGTGCCGTATATTTCAAAAATTAATAAGCTTAAAAGGATGAAATTTGCAAAGGAACATCTAGAGAAGCCGAAGTCGTTCTGGAGAAGTGTTTTATGGACGGATGAAAGCTCTTTTCAGTATAACTCGTCAAAACAAAAAATTTTTGTAAGATTGCCAACTCAGCAAAGGCAAAAAAGGCGGCCCGTTTGTCAGAAAGTGAGCCATGGTGGAGGCTCTGTCATGATGTGGGGATGTGTTGCCTACAATGGGCTGGGTGACTTGGTCCCTATCTCCGGCTCGATGAACCAAGGGCAATATTTGACGACCCTAAACGAATATGCATTTCCTTCTGGAGATAGGCTGATCGGGGAATCATTTATCCTGCAGCAAGATAATGCTCTATGCCACAAAGCCAGAATGATAACCCAGTTTCTAAAGGATGTTGGCGTTACCGTCTTGAACTGGCCACCTCAAAGTCCAGATTTAAATATTATTGAGAACATCTGGTCTCTTTTAAAACGAAAAAGAACAGTTTCGTTACATAAAACTCGAGAGGAGACGATTTCTGAGCTCACTTCCCTTTGGAAAGAGATAACTCCAGAGATCCTTCACAATTTGGTGGATTCAGTAAAGGATCGACTCCAAAAAGTTATTGATGCCAAAGGAGGATATATATTTTATTAATTGTTTTGATAAGGAGCTAATCCAGCTTCATTTAAACTTATTTTTCATAGTATTAAAGGCTTGTCAAAATACTTATGCCGTAGAAAAAATCATCATATATCATTAAGTTGTTTATATTTTTTTAAGTTTCAATGAAAAAAATTTCGTTTGTTAATTTTTAAGCTTATATTACTTACACACAAAAAAAAAAACAAACAATACTACCATATCAATCCATTTAAAAGTTTCACTGACAAATTTGCAGAGTTTATTTTGTCAAAATACTCATGCCGACCAGTGTAGTTAGTTGCTATGACACTCCGCGACATAATAATGGTGTTTAATTAACCAACTAAAGCGGCCACCAAGCTAATAATTTCGAACAAAGAAAATGTTGATATATTATTTTGGTATTTTTTAATATATTTTTTTTAGTATTTTTCAGTATATTTTGAAAAATATAATATTTTGATGGTAAAATTGGGTGGCGTGTATCTCACAGTCGAGCAAACTCGATTGTAGCTTTCTTACTTGTTTTATATTCATTAAGTGATATAAATTCGAAAATATGCTGACTGGGTGACAGCTTAACATTAGTGATTTTATGTCCCCCGGATTCTTTATTAAGCCTAGAAAAGAATTGTCCTAAGTCAAACTTTTCTTTTGAGTACAGATCATTAACTGAGAAGTGTGAGATAACTCTTTTGCCATGTTTGAATTGGCATTTTTGGTTATTAATTTTTAAACTCACAAATTTCTTTACGTCATTATTATTAATGACTTCAGAGACCTTGGGCTCTTTAATTTTCTTAAGCAATTTTTGTTTTGTATCTATATCTACTTGTCTTTTTGATGATCTTGTTTGGACCATCAATATATTTCTATTAATTTCCTTTAAATTGTTGATGCTTATTCTTGATAAGGCATCTGCGACATAGTTATTTTTCCCCTTTAGGTATTCTACCGTAAACTCATATTCTTCAAGATCCAACCTCATTCTTGTTAGTTTGGAGCTGGGATTTTTCATCGAGAAGAGATATGTAAGCGGCCGATGGTCGCTTAAAACCAAGAAATGCCTGCCATATATGTATGGTCTGAAATGGTTTATTGCCCAATGTATTGCTGCTAGTTCTTGTTCTGTTGTGGACTTATTACTTTCGCCATGGCTAAAGGTTCTTGAAGCTTATGCCACAGGTAGTTGTTGACCGTTATGGTCTTGAGATAGTACCGCTCCACATGCTTGTTTACTAGCATCTGTGGTTATGCAAAATTGTTTGCCAAAATCTGGGTACTGAAGTAAAGTAGGTTTCATCAATGCTTTCTTTAAATATTTAAATGCATTATTGCATTCTTCTGTCCATTCAAATGGAACATTCTTTTTACAGAGCCTCGTTAAGTGGCGTGATTGATCTGAATAATTTTTGATGAAACTTCTGTAATAGTTGCAGAATGCAACGAATCTTTTAGCTTCATCTGCATTCTCTGGCTGTGGATAATTTTTGATGACGTCATATTTAGTGTCATCAGGCAATATACCTTTATCTGTACATTTGTGTCCTAGATAAGTTACTTACTTTATAAAGAAAGTGCACTTGGATGTAATTTAAGATTATGCTGTCTGCATAACTTGAAGACATCGGTTAAGTTCTTTAGCATATGCTTTTCTGAACAGCCGATTAGTACTAAATCATCCATGTACAAAAAGGCTTGCGAAGGTTGTAGGCCTGTGAATGCAAGTGTCATCATGCTTTGCAATGAATTGGGGACTATTTTTAACCTAAATGGAAGTCGCGTGTAGCGATATGAATCTGTTGTGGTTGACAAAGATGTGACATTTCTAGACTTGTTGTCCAGCTCAATTTGATGAAATCCTGACATAAGGTTAGGCACGAGAAATATTTTGCTCGTGGAAGTGGAAATTTGTCTGCTAGCAGTTTTTTATTGATCTGACGATAGTCCACTTCTAATCGCCATCTCTTAGTTGCCGAATTAGGCAATGGCTTCTTGGGTACCAAGAGAAGTGTGCTATTGTATTCTGATATAGATGGCTCTACGATGCCATCTTTTATCAATTTGTCTACTTGCCTTTGAATTTCTGGCTTTTGACTTTCTGGCATTCTATAGTTCTTGATATATACGGGGTTCTTATCGGTCAATCTCAACTTTTGCTTATAAAAATTATTAGCAGATATGGTTTCTGTTTCGAGACCAAAGATATCGCTATATTCGGTGCATAATTTAGTTAAATCATTTTTAAATAAAAAGGGAAATTTAGAAGCTTTAACATTTCTGAAGTTCTTTTTACTGTATTTACGGCATTTGCTTCATAAACCTCATAATCTTCTATTGATTCGCTTTTTATTGTTGCGCTATTCACTATATCGTCTTTATTTGTTGTATTTATTATGCGAATCAATACCTTATGAGTGTTTACCAGAGCACTTGCTACTATTATTCCAGGTTTTAATTCCTGGTTGGGAATAAGAATATGTTTATTGCTGGATGTAAGATGAATCTTTCGAATCACCTCTGATCTAGCTGGCAACTCCATTTCGTTATTTAACGAGTGTATTATAGGAATGATTATATTCCTGAAGTTGTGGCGTCTTAATGTGAACCAATCTTCATGGTCTTGAAATTCCAAAATACAATTGTATTTCTTAATGAAATCTAAACCAATTATACCATCGCCTGGTATAGGAAAATTGTCGGGCACGATCTGGAATTTATAGGGTATTGCCGTATTTGCAATGCCCATATCCAGATCTATAGTGCCGAGAGACTGTATTGTCCCTTGCCCAATGCCTGATATACTTGTTATGTTATCTGGTTTTAAATTTTCTATTTGATTATTTTTACATTTTAGTAATGAAATATCTGCACCAGTGTCTATTAAAAGAGTTACCATCGAATTGGTACTCATGTTTAACAATCGGATGAATATGCTAAGGTTGAGATTGATGTTGTAAATGTTTACTGTTGTTGTTCGTTGCTCAAGGGGGTCTGCTGCTTTTCCGTTTGTATATTTCGGACGCTCCTATTATTGTAATTATTATTATTTGTCTGGTTTTGGTTACCCCTCTGGAAACCTCCACCTCGGTTGTTATTCTGGTTACCGCCGCGTCCTCTATTTCCTCCGCGGTAACCACCTCGGCCTTTGTTATTGTTATAATTTCCTCGGCCATTACCTCTGTTGTGGTAATTTCCTAGGTTATTATTTGCTCTATTATTGTATCCTCTACCATTAAGGGAGAGGACACTGTTAGTATTGCCGGTTATCTCTGTGTAGCAGTGTATATATTTTTCAATCACACCATTCATGGTAGTAAAAATTTCCTGCTTCTAGTATGGCTTTGATTTTGCTCACAGTTTGTAGTCATTGCAGATATCGCTTCTTTAGTTGCGAATCTTTCTGCATTATTGTTGCTTAGGCCATCATCTATATAGGCTGCCTCAAGCGACCTTCGTAGATTTTCCATCTCTGTAGTGTATTGAGTGGCTGTTTTGCCGCGCTATTGTGTATTAAGGAGCTTTGCCTTAATGACATCGGAAGATTCGCCCTTAACTGATGTCTTTAACACGCCTATGAATCCGGTAATGGTTCTTTTATTATCAATTTTATATGACAATGGACCAGTTACTTTTGTTTTGATTACCTCGACGGCTAACATTACTTGATCTCCCTTTGTTGGATCTGTTAGTCGGAGGGCATTAAGGAATCTATGCAAGTTTGCCTTTTTTCCGTCAAATTCGGGTATCGTGCATGAAATTTGTCGCACGTATTCCCTTGAACTAGCAGCGCAGTCTGTCATGTTTATTTGTTCCTGTTCCGGTTGTGATTCTTTTTGGTAATGTAATTACCACTGGTATTTTCAGATCGTGAAGATCTTCTTCTTTTAACTCTATTCCCGGATCTTCTATATCTGACAGGGTATCACCTGTTTCAAATGTAACTGGTGTATCAAATATAGTTGGAACTGTTAGTTTGAGGTTGTGCCTGCGTTCAGCAGACAACAAATTCTCTCGGAGCCAGTTTAGAAATTTGCATGCCTGGGTCAGGTGTTTTCTGTTCAACAATCCTTTATTATCATTCAGTAATTGGCGTGCCTTATTAAAGCCTTCTACCAATATGCGTGCATGTCTATTTAGAGTTACTTCGTGTACTTCTCTATTTTGATTGACATATTTATACGACTTATCAAATGTCGTCATGCCGATACTGCCCTTTTGGGAACGTTAGGTTCCCATGCATATTTGTGTGGTCTTATTTCATGCCACTTGAACTATGTTTATGCCTTCAAGAGGCTAATATAAACATTGCCGCTGAATGTGACAATGTTGCACACCTAAAGTGTGTCTTATATCTGTGTACGCCACAGTTAATCAACACCTCCAGTGTACGGCTACAGGGAGTCTGAGGTAAGGGAATAGGGTTAGTTAATAGAGATTAAATCAAATATTTTATGCAGACAATTTAGTTTTGCATTGGTTTGATACAATGCTATTTCAAAATATGCATGAGATTCTGAGAATATTAAAATCTTAATGAACTATTAAAAAAAATAACATTAGAAAACAATTCGGAATTGAGGGACGCGAATTGTAAGAGATACCAAAAACAGCCAAGCCTAAAACAATTCACAAGAGAGTTTATAGAGAGAGCGTTACGACGTGAGCAGAAGAAGAGAGAAAGACAGAAATCGGCCATATGTGAAGATACAATATGAACATCGCAAAGAGAAAATTAGCAACAATAATTGTTTTTATATCAAACATTTAATTATGAAAAACAAACAATTATTGAATACTAAAACCCTCTGACAATACACACCGCCCAGATAGTGTTAGTAGTAGTATACAAAATTTTTAATTAAATTAAAAAAATTAAAAGTTTTATTAATTACGAATTTTAAATTAAAATTACAAATAAAATTAAAATATAAATTGGAAAAAACTGTCAGAACTAAAATGCTGCTGGGTACTCTGCGCCACTTTACTAGTGTATTGAATATATTCCATATTTATCGTCCGGAATTAATGAAACATCCACATGTGGGTTGTACAATAAAATCTATGAATTTATAATTTTCACCGTAATTCGGCTTATTAGTGATTTACTAAGGCAAAAAGGGGCGTGGGCATATTCTAAAGCAAACTTGATATGCACGAAAGTTTTTTTTATGTTATCTATAAATTTTGTAGCTCTAGCTAGTATAGTCTTTGAGATCTAGATGTTTACACAGACGGACGGAGCCAGATCGATTCCCACTAATTCTATTTGTAAACAAGATTCACCACACAATTCTCTTCACAGAGAAAAACACTCTAAATGAAGCATTAAAAGCGGTTTTTATACCAGACCATGACAACTCAATACATTGCGATTGAGATCTACCAACCCTATCTAGCTTTCAGTACAATTTACTGTTTAACTATCGTGGAACCAACCACACATTACTTATAAAAGTGGTATCTGATGTTACAAATAGGAATAAACAGGTTAAAATAGTCACTACTGAAATTAACTGTGCACACAGACCCGACCAGAAAAATATTCAACAAGATAACTATTTTCTAAAAATTAAATTGTATTGAATTGGCGAGTTCCACTAAGTCTAAATATGTCAGGCAGCCCAATAAACAAGTGATTGAAGATTGATTCCATTCTATGCGGACAAAAAAAATACTTATGACATCTTCTCCACCGATAAGACAATTTTTGATATGCATTGAAAATTTCAATTTTCCACATATTTCGATATCTGACTTTTAATAATACTCAACTACAACTCCAATTATACGGTATATCTCACTGGGTTGTCAACTTTTATTACTAAACCATCTTTATACCCGCCTACCCAAAGGGTAGAAGGGTATTATGGCTTTGTGCCGACCGAAAATGTATGTAACAGGCAGAAGGAAGCATCTCCGACCCCATAAAGTATATATATTCTTGATCAGCGTCAACAGCCGAGACGATATAGCCATGTCCGTCTGTCCGTCCGTCCGTATGAACACCTAGATCTCAGAGACTATAAGAGATAGAGCAACAAATTTTTCGCGACAGTATGTCTTATTGTTGCACGCAGATCAAGTTTGTTTTTGATTTTGGCCACGCCCCCTCCCGCCCCCGTAAATCGAATAAAACCGAATTGCAGGCGTCGTTTTAAACCTAGAACGTTCAATTTTGGTACGGACAATACTAATCACCATCTTAATGATCTCTGCGAATTTGGTTACAATCGGATAAAAAACACAGAAGTTATTAAGATATTACTTTTATAAGGCGTTACCACGTGCAACTGCTAGTACTGCCTAGTTAGTTGCTATGACACTCCGCGACATAATAATGGTGTTCAACAAACCAACTAAAGTGCCGCCAAGCTAACAATTTCGAAGATGGAAAATGTTGATATATTATTTTGGTATTTTTTAGTATATTTTTTTAAAGTATTTTTTCAGTATATTTTGAAAAATATAATATTTGGATGGTAAAATTGGGTGGCGGGTATCTCACAGTCGAGCAAACTCGACTGTAGCTTTCTTACTTGTTCTTTTTCTCACCGTAGAAATCTGCTTGTGCCAACCGAAAATGTAAGTGATGCCAAGCTAATAATTTCAAGCAAAGAAAATTTTGGTATATTTTTTAATATAATAAAAATAATATATTTCGATTGTAAAATTGGGTGGCGGGAATCTCACAGTCGAGCAAACTCCACAGTAGCTTTCTTACTTGTTATTAGTAAGACTCTTTTGATGAGCCATATTAGCTTTGGCGTTCCAGTTAGACCCACTAGAAAATATATTTCTCTCTTTCTTTCCCGCTGAAGTACTATCTAACTATCTAGCTAGTTACATTTCTTTTCGTATTGTGTGTGCAAATTACAATCATTGCTCTCATGTGATTTGAAGCATGTGTTCAGATATGTACATATGCGCAAATTGATTGTGGGCAATTTGCGAATATGGCCCATATTTTTATATTTTCGATTTTTATACCCGCCCACCCAAAGGGTAGAAGGGTATTACAGCCTTGTGCCGACCGAAAATGTTAATCGAAAAAAACCGAATTGCAAGCGTCGTTTGAAACCTAGAACGTTTAATTTTGGTACGAACAATACTAATCACCATCTTAATGATCTCTGAATTTGGTCACGATCGGATAAAAAACACAGAAGTTACCTGGTTAGTTGCTATGTCACTCCGTGACATAATAATGGTGTTCAGTAAACCAAATAAAGTGCCGCCAAGCTAATAATTTCGAACAATGAAAATGTTGATATATTATTTTGGTATTTTTTAGTATATTTTTTTAAAGTATTTTTTCAGTATATTTTGAAAAATATAATATTTGGATGGTAAAATTGGGTGGCGGGTATCTCACAGTCGAGCAAACTCGACTGTAGCTTTCTTACTTGTTCTTTTTCTCACCGTAGAAATCTGCTTGTGCCAACCGAAAATGTAAGTGATGCCAAGCTAATAATTTCAAGCAAAGAAAATTTTGGTATATTTTTTAATATAATAAAAATAATATATTTCGATTGTAAAATTGGGTGGCGGGAATCTCACAGTCGAGCAAACTCCACAGTAGCTTTCTTACTTGTTATTAGTAAGACTCTTTTGATGAGCCATATTAGCTTTGGCGTTCCAGTTAGACCCACTAGAAAATATATTTCTCTCTTTCTTTCCCGCTGAAGTACTATCTAACTATCTAGCTAGTTACATTTCTTTTCGTATTGTGTGTGCAAATTACAATCATTGCTCTCATGTGATTTGAAGCATGTGTTCAGATATGTACATATGCGCAAATTGATTGTGGGCAATTTGCGAATATGGCCCATATTTTTATATTTTCGATTTTTATACCCGCCCACCCAAAGGGTAGAAGGGTATTACAGCCTTGTGCCGACCGAAAATGTTAATCGAAAAAAACCGAATTGCAAGCGTCGTTTGAAACCTAGAACGTTTAATTTTGGTACGAACAATACTAATCACCATCTTAATGATCTCTGAATTTGGTCACGATCGGATAAAAAACACAGAAGTTACCTGGTTAGTTGCTATGTCACTCCGTGACATAATAATGGTGTTCAGTAAACCAAATAAAGTGCCGCCAAGCTAATAATTTCGAACAATGAAAATGTTGGTATATTTTTTTTTTCGTATTTTTCTTAGTATTTTGTCAGTATTTTTTGAAAAATATAATATTTCGATGCTAAAATTTGGTGGAGGGTATCTCACAGTTGAGCAAACTCGACAGTAACTTTCTTACTTTTTTATTCTATATTAAACTGTCGGTTCGATGTTAAGGTTTCTTATGGTAATCCACAATTGTCTAATAGACTGTTATGGTTTACTGAAGAATTAACAAAATTAAACAATTAAAAGTCTGAGCTATATAAAAAATAAAAGAAAAACTGGCTCTCTCTTATATTTTTCCCGTTATTCTATTGTTCGGTCCGATTTCTCCACCCTAAATAATCGTTGCTGCAAAGCTTATTTGAGAAGGTGCAAACTAACTGTTCAGCGATACCCGAAACGCTTTTATGACTTCGTCAATTCAAAGCGGAAGACGTCAAAACTTCTAACAACATTTTTTTTTTTTATAAAAATATAGCTTCTTGACCTTACTTGACCTTAAGTCTAGTTACGCTGATTTTTATTCAGCCCCTGACGGAGTTCCTAGTTGTGTGCTTAGGTGCAGAGGGACTCTGTAAAATACTTTTAAAATGATTTGAATTGTCAGTAGAGTAGTGTTTTTTCCCTTATCTTTGAAAAGAGTTTTCTATTATTCCTCTCTTAAAAAAAGGAAATAAATTTAATGTTCAAAATTATAGAAGTATCTGCAAATTGTCTGTTACTCCCAAAGCATTTGATAAACCAATAACGTCTCAACTGCAACACTACTGTAAATCTATAATTTCTCCCTACCAGCATGGGTTCATGAAATGTAGGTCTACTACCACTAACTTATTAGAACTCTCATCAATTGTTATTGAAGGGTTCCAATTAAAAATGCAAGCGGATGTCATTTACACTGATTTCAATAAGGCTCTTAATTTCGTCAATCCTCAGTCCACTACTATAAAAGCTCAAATTTCTTGGATGTTCACAAAACTTAATTTTGTGGATATCCTCATGTTTATATTATTCAGAAATGATCTACCGTCCGTTATATCATACTCTCGCATACTTATGTATGCAGATGATGTTTAGATTTGTCTGTCTTTTGATCCTTTTTATAGTCTCAGATTGCAATCTTTCCATGATTGTTTTCAATCGTGGTGGGGTATAAATTTATTAAATCTAAATTTATTAATCTAAAATTATCTGAATCATATTCTCGAGAATATATCTAATTTGGTCTCTCCAGTATAGGGTTCATCAAGATTGGCTTGAATCAGTGCGGAAACAATGTCTTTTCTTTGCTTTTAGAAGTCTTAATTGGAAACCTGGTGTTAGATTGCATTCGTATCGTAGTAGACTTTTATAACTAAACCGTCCCTCTCTTTCTGACCGTAGAACTATGCTAGGTGTAATGTTTCTACATAGACTAATTATTGGTGAAATTGACTCCTTGCAGTTGACAAGCCAGATTAGCTTTACCGTTTCGGTCTCAACGACTGGAAATTTTGTTCCTCTCTTTCTTTCCCGTTGTAGTACTAACTGTATCAGTTATATTCCTTTTCGTATTTTACATGTAAATTATAATAGATAATGTGATTTGCATTACTAACACTATCGTTAAGTTGAAAACCTTACTTTTACAAAACTTATCTCGTAGTTAAGTATAGTTCTTATGATTATTATTATTTTTAATTTAATTTTTATTATTATAATTTTATTGTTTTGTATGTATTGTATGTGTTAATGGTTCGCGACCTCCGATCCCGCACGTTATGCGCTGTGCCTCTCGGTCGGATGGGCGGGTGGTTGCATATGCCTGCGTCCGCGCATTAACAAGCACGGGCTTTATGTCGCTGGGCCACTTGATCGTACTGCCGTTAGTACGTTAACGTCGAAGAATAAAAAAAAAAAGTTGCTGTACTGCTGAAACATTTTACGAACTTATTGCTGACCATTATCTGTCTCTAACAATTTTATTAACCACCTAATCGGCAGAATATTTTCTTCATGACTCCAACAATAGCTGCTGAGGATATGTTTTAAACAAACATCAGCTCCATGTTTCTTGAAAGTAGTCTATAAAGACAAGAATATATTTTCCGTTAGGCAATGAACACAATATATCACTGGCTATTGAATTCTAGGAACTAGTTGAACAAGTAAGAAAGCTACTGTCGAGTTTGCTCGACTAAGAGATACCCGCCACCTAATTTTACCATCGAAATATTATATTTTTCTAAAATATACTGACAAAATACTAAAAAAATGTACTAAAAATATACCAAAATAATATACTAACATTTTCTTTGTTCGAAATTATAGCTTGGCGGCAGTTTAGTTGGTTTATTGAGCACCATTATTATTTCACGGAGTGACATAGCAACTAACCAGGTGCACCTGATTACGCCTTATAAAAGTAATTTCTTAAGACGGACATGGCTATATCGTCTCGGCTGTTAACCCTGATCAAGAATATATATACTTTATGGGGTCGGAGATGCTTCCTTCTGCCTGATACATACATTTTCGGTTGGCACAATGTTATACACTTTGGGTAGGCGGGTATAAAAAGGTGTTGGGTGTCAATGCGCGGCTACCACACCTTAGACCTAAAACGCTGTTTTATCGCGGATTCCCTTGTATGTCCTCCGTGAGAGAACTCCAACACTTTTTAACGAACTGTTGTTGGAAAAAATAGTCGTGTCCCTCTTAGAAGGGGTAATAGCTGTTCGTTGTGCAGGAATTCCTAACGACAGTATCCATCACGGCTATTTTATTTAGATTTTTCGGATATATTTAACACTGTATGGACCGAGCATCTGAAATATTTTCTTTGTCTCCCATGTAAATAATTTTAAGCATAAATGCTTGTAGATGTATAAGCCATCTTTTATTTGAACTGATGGTTTTGAAGTTGGGTTGAATATAGTTTCTAGCGGCTTGTGATCTGTCATAAGCACTAAATCCACCCCTACCAGTTGGAAGTAAAACTTTTCAACCGCCAAACCAAGGCCAAACTTCCTCCAACTAGTAGAAGCGATTATTTTATGTTCGTTATCCCTCATAGCTCCTCAGGCTAGAGTTAGTATTTTTGACACATGACATTTAAAATCCTCGAATGCGTTTCTCTCCATATCATCCCAATCCAATTCTCTTAAATTTTGGGAACTGATTTGTTTTGTCTTTCAAACACATTTGTGTTAATTTAAAAGTACATTATTCTCGTTCAATATGTCTTTAACTTTCTTGACAGCATTGTTGTGCTTCCAAATATAATGATGTCATCAACATAGCTAAGAACAAGCCTTCGTTGAAAGATTTCCGGTGCAGAATTCACTCCAAAGATTTATCGTTTATATTGAAATAATCTGCGAGGAGTTTTAAATGCGGTTATAGCACTGCTATCTTCGTCGAGCTTCAATTGATGGTAATTGAGGTCAAGACGAAAAAAATAGTTTGCACCCTAAAGTCGGGCCATGAATGTCTCAAAAACTGACAATGGGTAGTTTTCCTTTAAAATTGCTTTATTAAATCGTCTCATATCTAATATTCGAATATTTCCAATTTCTTTAAAAGTGATATGTGTGATATGCAAGGAAAATGATCCATTTAACGCTATCGGCAATCGGCTCATCGGTTGCTGAATTGGCTTACTCTTAGGGTCAGTAGATAACTTGACTAGTAGTCCTTTACATTTTGGAAATGGGGATACACTCTCTATCTTGTGGTCTTCTAGAAAGTATTTTTCAATTTGTGGAGGAGGGAGGGGCCGTGACCAAATTCTAAACCAAACTTGACATACCGTCTACATTACTAAATATTGTCAAAAAATTTGGTTGCTCTAACTCTTATAGTCTCTGAGATCCAGATTTTCGTGCAGAGAGACTGACAGACGGACAGGCCAACAGACTAACAGACAGGCATGGCTATATCGTGTTGGCTGTTAACGCTGATCAAGAATATATATACTTTATGGTCGGAGACGCTTCCTTCTGCCCATTACATACATTTTCTGTTGTCACAAAGGTTTAATACCCTTCTACCCGTCGGTTGCGCTCACAGCTCGGCTGCCTGTTGACCTGTCCCTGTCTCTCTAACGTTTGAAAGGCACTCTTGCTGCTTTGCCTCTTTCTTGCTCACGAAGGTCCAGCGCTAAAATGTCTATTTCTACCTCGTCTCTCCTTTTGCCATGACTTTCATGCTGATGGCTACCCCTTCCACTGCTTTGGTCGCGAGCGAGCCTCGTTCGGTAGGAAAGACTTTATTGCTCATATTGTACATTTTCTCGGTTGCTCTGAAGGTCAAATTTCGTGGCCACCACTGCTTTATAATATATGTTTTAAATATATTTTATAATATATGTTATGTGTGTAAACGAACGAGTGGTTAATGACAACTTAACGAACAACAAAGGAATATTGACTGATTATAATTATTAAACTGTTGCTGCTGCTGTATGGCTTTTCGGATTGATTTTTCTACTCTGTCAGTATCTGCATGATATGTATTTCCTTCGTACTAAGTTTTGTTAAACGCAGAAGTTATTATTCTCTATGCCCATTATTGAAAATGTGCAAAAAAGGGTATAATAGTTTTGTGGAAATGTGTGTTCCAACACTAAAAAGTATATACATATATTCTTGATGCTGTCCTTCTGTCCGTTTGTTTGAATGCATAGAACTCAGAGATTGTAAGAGATAGAACGTCAAAATTGGATATGTGGGTCCCTTTAAGACGCACGCAAATGAAAATTATGTTCAATATTTCAAATCTTTAGGGCAATGGAAATTTTAAATATTTTTAAAGATATCAGCATATAGCTTGACAAAGATTTTAGATATATTATTATTGTGCATATACATATGATATTTTGCATAATAGTGTGGCTATGAGCTTGCAGAGATTTGTTTGCATCGTTACATTATTGTTTCACATTCATGTACATAAGCATGTACTTAGTATATGCAAGTAATATATATTTTTAATGAATATGGCTCATTGTATGTACATACATATACATAAATATATTTTAGAGTAATAATATAAATAATAATAATAATAAATAATATAAATAATCAATAAGTTTCATATGTATTTCTATAACATATTTATTTATTTTTTTTTTAATACTTTTATTTAACGAAATTTCTTAATTGGACCAGCGTACTATTACCCTTTTTGGGCAACTTAATCCAATTATTAATATATTTAAACTATTCATAACATATATGTTATTTACAAAGATTATATTCTATGCGTACGATGGAAAAATAAATGACTTGAGCTAGTATGTAAGTTATTTAGAATTTAAAGAAGAATTTAGAATTTAAATGAAGTCCCGGTCTATCAGGTCTTGAGGGTGGAGGCGTTTGAGTCTTCTTCTTGTCCGATGGCTAGCAATTCGTTGGGCTTCGATGCTTAGTTGCCTAGCTAGGGTATTGGGATGTGATTGTAATCGTTCATAATACTTCTTGGCTATCTCCTGAAGTTTGTCTCAAATTTTTGGCACCTTCAGATCGCGTTCAATGTCTCTTGTTCTCATGTACCAAGGAGCGCCTGTGATCTTCCTCAGTGTTTTTGCCTGGAGAACCCGCATTTTGTTAATGTGCGTTTTGGCTTCAATTCCATACACCTGCATAGCGTAAAACAGACCTGGCGCTAATATTGTAACTTTGTTGGCGAGCGATACCTTGTTACGAGCTGCAATTAACCATGACATTTTGGCTACCTTGGATTTAAATGATTTTTGTATATCCGTCACATGTCTTCCGAAGGTCAATCTTCTATTAAGAATTACTCCAAGGTATTTGTATGATAATTTGTGGTCACGCAGTCTTCCTTTGAGCGAGACACCGCGGCAGCTGATTATACGGTTAGTGAATGTTACATTTGCACACTTGCCCGCATTGATGCACACATTTCACCTCTCAGCCCAATTCTGGAATGCGTCCAGGTACTCCTGCAATGGGCCTCTATAATACTATGGCTCAGAACCGCAGTGTCGTCAGCGTATGTCGCGATCAGAACATTATTGCGCTCTAAAACAGTGACTGCTGCCTGAGTGGGCATGTCCACAGTGAAGATGGAGTATGATGTGGGGCCTAACACGCTTCCTTGGGGTACTTCAGCTTCAATGTTCCAGAGGACAATGATTCGCATCGGCAAATGTAAGCGGCCTGAATCGTTGTTCCAAGTTGCTTGCAAATACTTCTGCTTTGTCCTGCAAAGTGTGGCACCATCCGTCAGACGGGCACCTTAAAACTAATATCTGGGAAGCCTGGGACTTGTATCTTTTGGTTATTCTCCACAGAGAGAAATTGAAGGAGTCATTAGTGCGCAAGTTCTCTAGCAGGTTGTTTATCTGTTGCTGCTTTCTGTGGGACAACACTTTATGGAGCCGATTGGATAACCTTCTGTAGATCTTCTGTATTCGGGCATCTCCTGTTCTAGCAAATTCTTTCCTGACTCTTCTTTTAAGGTGGAGGAGGTCTACTATAGCAGAAGGTAGGGGAGATTGAGTGACAGCTTATGCATTGCATGGAGCTCTCGGGACAGCGTGTGCTGCTGCTTGATGAAGATTTTCCTTGAATATGTTTATGGCGTTGTCAATACGTTCTATTCCTTCCTTCCTCACCACGAGAGGGGTGTGATCCAATGATATTCATGGAGTAGCCTTTGGTCCCGAAAAAATCTAATGCAGATGGAGCTACCGGAGTATTGGAGGAGTAGAATATTGGCTTTCCTGTTGCCAAAATTTGGTAGTGGTCATTCGCGACTACTTCCTGTATAAGCTTGCCTCTAGCGCAGGCTCTTGAGTTGCCCCACCAACCGTGTTTTGCATTGTAGTCTCCACCTCCTATAAATTTGTCACCTATCGTTAGAAAAAGATTTTCAATATTAGCTCTAATCAAACGCTCATTGGGTGGGAGATACACCGATTCTAATGTGACCGTTCTTCTGATGTCAACAGCTGCACACTCGCTATCTGCCGGTCGTTGGCTGAGATTAGAGGTTGGGGACAGTGATTCAAAATGGAGCGCACTATGACAGTAGCACCGCCCCTGCAGTTTCCACTGGGGTGAACGGCGTGGTAGGTGGTGTAACCAGGTAAGAAGATGCGCTGTCCTTTCCGTACGTGTGTTTCTGTGGCAAACATAATATCAATCTTTTGCATGCTTAGGAGTAGCTGAAGCTCCTCAGAGTTCCTAGCTAATCCACGCGCATTCCACAATCCGATTTTTATTATTGGTTGAGTCATTTTGACGTCCGTGAAATGAGAATCTGAACTAGTTCTCGAAAGGTTTTGTTAGATTCCACAGTCTCCTCTGTTTGTTTGAATATTTTGTCTATTCTCGAATTTATATCACGGATGGCGCTTTCCAGAGCCTAAAACTTTTTTCCCAGGCCTAAGTCTTGTGGTGAGCCGTCTGAGAAGCCTTTCTGGTGTTGATAATTCGGGAACGATCCAAATTGAGAACTTTTGGGCCGTGCAATATCGGCGTATGAAATGGTGCTTCGGATGGCCTCAGCCGAAATTAATCCGCGAGTATAGCTGATATTGTTGCCACTAGCAACGAAGGTAGGGAGCCTTGGCTTAATCTATTTTAATTTTTCCATTCTGACAGGGCAGACTTTGTCCGTGGTCACTTGTGCATAGCGTTGAGCCAGTTGAGTAGACGCCAACACATTTTCCATATATTGGATCCTGGAGGCAATAGTTTTTGGAGTGTCCAAAAATGTGGTATCTCAGACATTGAAGCACTTCTTTTCTGCGACGAGCGCGTTCTATGATGTCTCTGTGTCTACCAAGTTGCGTTACTTTTAGAACGTTCGAAATATTTACAGCTTGTTTTGGATTCACAAAGAAAAGATTTTGCCTTGTCTTATGGTTGATACTCTCTTCGTCGTTATCATCACAAATTTGTTCGTTATGCTAGTCTCCTTTTCTCGGACAATAAATGTTGAGAGCTTCATAACCAAGATCAGCAAATGCTTTCTCAATTTGTGTCTTGGGTACGCATGCATGCATTCCCTTGAGTACAACCCTGAGGGATTTGTCCTCTTTAAGTTGATGATGCCAGAACTTACAATTAAGAGAAGTTAACTTTCTATCCGTGACACTTCGAATTTCGAGGTTCGTAAAGTATAGTTGCTCTCATCAGCACACAAATTCAGCGTCTTTTCCAGCTAATGGGGATTATTGACGTTTGGTACACAGATAGCTGGAGGCTTAATGACCGTATTTGAAGATTTGTTGTTTCTATTATCAACAGTTGGAGTTGGTTCTTCTTCGTCAGAAATACTATCAAGGTCTACTTGCATGATTTTATCTGTTTCTTCTGCCAAGGCTACAAATCGGTTACTACTAAGTAAAGACGAGGAGGGTGTCTCTATGTTAGGTGGCATCTTCTGCGACTGAGAAGTCTGCTTCTTAGTTTTTTGGTCTTTATCAAACGTATTTGAATTTCCCTTTCGCTTTCTGCCTACAGATAGGCATGGTGATTGGAACGAGCACTTGTACGTATTATTCGATTGAGCGATGGGAGGTGCTATTTCAGAAATCGTACGCTTTCTAAGAGACATTGTTGCAGACGTATCGCTTACTGTTGCTACCACAGTATATGAGTTTGTAGACGAACAGCTAGCTTGGGTCGTGGTGATTGTGCAGGTAACATTGGCGTTACTGCTAGTTGTTACCGATGGGATAGAGTACATCGCTTGTGCTGATGGTCTGACATGGTGGCTTCTTTGTGACCAGCCAGTTGACAAGCAAACTCGCTATCGAGTTGCTGATTAGGGTGAAATCTAAAACCACTTCCCTAATGGAATTAGTAAAAGTGGGTTTACACCCTATGTTAGCTACATCTAATTGACAACACAATAAGTAGTCTAAGAGAGACTCACCACGTTTGTTGATGTCGCTGCTCCCCCAGATCGTGTAATATGCATGGGCATCACAGCCGATCACGAGCGGCTTGTTGTTGCGACGACAGAAATCTACTTCATCCACGTCACCTGGGAAGTATGCATAGGTGATGACAACTTCCCGGACACTCTCCGCAGGGGCTACCTCAATAGCCGTTGCCACCAGGTCTCTGAGGATAAAGTTGGTTAATGGGAAATGTCTTACACTGTTATCTATGTAGAGCAACTATGGTTCCTGGACGAGAGCCAGGTTGACATCATCATCACAGAAGACCCTACACAGTGTGGCTGACGCTCCTCTGGCGTGACGCAGGTTCGCCTGGAACACTTTAATTTTGCTAATTTTCCCTCTTAATAGCGGTCGTGACAAGTTCACTGGTTTGGCCACGCCCCTCCCCCCCCTTGCGACCCCGCTCACGGGAGCACCCTTGCGAGTGGGTTGCGGCCCGAGGTGCTGGCAGTGAGCCTTGCCGAGGCATCCCTGACGGTTGCTCGACGGTGACGTCACACGCCTAGTTGGGCCCTTCGCGTCCATGACCACGATAGCCGGTGGAGTTGGGGAAGGATCCTTGGCTACAGATCCGGCCGCAGCGCTGGTGGAGACCACAGGGTCAGCCATTGCTAGCACTCCGGAGGGAACCACTGGCGCAGGAGGGGCACTGACTGGAGAGGGAACGGGTGAGGATGGGGGTGGAGCACGGGTGGCTGAGGAGGCTTTGGGAGCTGAATTTTTTAGGATCTGCTTGACCCTGCCAAAGCAGAATTTCACCCTCACTTGGCACTCCGTCAGGTGAGTGGTGGTTCCATTCAGGCTATGTTGCACCACCCGCCACAGCTCTGTAGAAAAGCTGCTGGCGTTCTGCAGCCCAATGTATTCAGTGCTACTGAGGAAGTAACCTCTAATGAGGTAAGCCTTGGGAAACTCCATTTCCTCCAGCAGTTTTATGTCAAGGGCGCTGATGGACCTGATGTGTCCAACAACTCCCCTGACCCAATTAGTAGTGCTGCTCTTCTCTCACACCAAGAAAAGCCCTCAAAACATGGGCTAACATCTGGTGGGGAGTGCAATAGCACCGTCTTTAAAATGCTAGGCTTGGAAGAGTCAGCCGAAGTGAAGCCCAATTTAACGCTGCTTGCACTTGTCTGTAGAGTGGCTTTATGGACTCCTTATGAGTCTTTTGGGCCTCTTTGAAGAGCTAGTGGCTCTTCAATTTCACAAAGGCGTCCTTAGATTGCAGCCGCAGCAACTGGATCTGAGAGCCTGCTTCCGTGAGGCCTTACCTCTGAGAGGCCACGGGAGCGTCGTCAGCAAAGCTGATCCGGTCGCAGTCAGCTTCCTCATGGGAGAACAATATCTCGACGAGTTGCTGCCGGACTGAACCGCTATTGTACGGAAGATCAGCACTAGCGAACCCTGGCCTACTGGCTGCAGAGCTGGTGTTGGGTTCAGCCGTGAAGGCATCGCCCATGGATTATGCTATCGAAGTCGCATCAGACTTTTCTAAATTTTTTAATTGATCCTTAAAATTGATCTCAGGAGTAGGCAAGAAGAGAAGGTCACTCACGCCAGAGACCGCGTATCGTGGAAATTCTAAATGAAACTGGAGGGCGACAGGTATCCAGATTTCGCATACTAGAGACCGGGCTACCCTCTGGCCATGCATCCATCAGCGTATGGTGTTCCGCCTTGGATTGGGATGATTTAAAGATTCACAATCTTTGCCCGACTACAATAAATCAGTACCCTTAGCAGAGATCTGACGGATATCACGGATATTTGAACCTCATATCAATGAGTACTGTAGCTAAGCAAGGTTCATAAAATATATTTGTAAATATCTAAATAACGTCAGTGATCAAGCCTCATCTGCAGGTTATTATTCCTTATTTTTCACACATTCATTTAACTGTGCATTTAGAAAACGATCAATGCGCTCACTTTAATTAAAATTATCCTAATCAGTTAAATTACCAAATGTACACCTAACACCACCTAACAATTCATTAGCCGAATTCTTTGAACTTTGAACTTGACAAAATTGTTTTATGTGTTGAAGTACCTTCTTGTTATGTATGGATTATTAATATTTTTTAATTCAACTAATAGCAGCAGATAAATAGAAAATAATATTCAAATTAAGTTTTTAGAAATTAAAAATTAATTAAAAAACAAACGATAGTCAAAAAATTATGAAGAATATTAAAAGCTAAAAAAAAGAAAAAAATGGGGTAATGAAAATTCATTGATATGGTCTAACATATTTTGCTAGGATTATGGAAAATCCAGGAAAACCCAAACAGATCACTATTTAGCAATTCTACTGTATGGCTTATTATTCATTTTTATGGAATTTAATAAAAATTCGCTCGAATTCGTTTTCGCATTCGGACGTGTTTTTTTTTGCTGTCAACTAACATTTGTTATTTTACCTTTCCTGCGCCTTGTTATCAAATAATTTTGTTTGCAAACTAACAATACCTGTGCTATACGTCGGAGTGTTTAGTCACAGTGTAATAATATTTAATAATTTACAATTAATTGTGTGTTTTAATATATCAACAATTTGTGAGGCCTAATTTTCTGTTTGTGAGAGCTTACAGTAAATTTGTAATTTGTTTTGAACTGCTACAGTACATTTTTGGTATATCATTACATATCGCTCTTTCCGATCTCGGGCACTTTCCGCTCTCGCGCTCTTTGTGCTGCGTTTTGTTGTTGGCCGTTTTCGCTATTCTTTTCTCTGCTTTCGTCGCGCCCGCGATTGTGATTTTGTGTTTGCTGTTTTTCTGTTAGTAGATATCAACGTCCTAATACCCTGTTATTGACACAAATTTTATTCTTATTTCAATTTTTGGTTTCATTTAATTTTTATTTGCATTAAAAACCTGCAGTATGTTTGTCTGCTATAAATGCCGTGTACCAGCAAGCGCAAAAATGAGTTTCGTTTGCTGCTGTGACTATGTTTCACAAGAAAAATGTGCTGGCTTCACCGGCCGTGAAATTGGCTCAAAGTCTGGTTTAAGATGGACATGTGAGTCATGCAGAGATGTTGAAAGGGATGTTGCGGGATTCATACGTCAACTTGCGGATAGTTTCGCAACTTTGGACTCTGGGTTTAAGGGCATGAAGCTTTTAACCGAGTCTCCAAAGCGTAAAAAAGCTAATACTCGTTTGTCCATTGGCCCTAACGAACTTGATGTCCCTGAGCTGGTCAACAACTCGTCTGTTCCGAATAATCTAATGTCATTTACGTCTCCCACCCCTCGACACTCCTCAGCGTCAATGATTGCCAACAATGACATTGTTCCCATGGATGTCATTTGTTCTGATCTCGTTTCAGTCTCGGTACCTGCAGTAGTTGTTAATGTTGCAGAGACTCAACATGATCAACCTTTTGATGTACCTAACGTTCTACCAGCTAGTACAGATGGTTCTATCTCGACTTCTACCACAGTTGCTCAGAACACTATAGTAGGTGTCCCACCTATGAAATACATTTTTGTTTCTAGGCTTGCCCCTAATACGTCATCTGACGACATTAGGACCTTTATTCGGTCCAGAATTCAAGCATCAGTAAAGGTGGAAAAATTTAATTTCTCATATGAACGGGAAATCGCATCATTCAAAATAAGTGTTCCTGCCGAGTATTTTAGTAAAGTTTGCTCCAAAGACTTGTAGCCGGAATACTTAATTATTAAAGAGTATGTAAATAAAAAGAAAAATCGGCCATCGATTTTACTTCCAAATGTTACCACTAATTCCTCTAAGCCTCAAACTCCATCTGACAGCTCAAAAAACTAACTTCTCTCCTACTTGGCAATCAAAATGTAAGAGGCTTTTGTAGTAAACTGATTAATGTTTATTTAGAAAGCCTAAATTTTCCTTTTCATGTCATTGCCTTCACTGAAACTTGGTTAAGGCATGATATTCTGAATACTGAAATCTTTACTATCAAATATTCTGTCTACAGATGTGATCGCATGCGGCGTCGTGGTGGTGGTGTTCTTATCGCTGTCGATGCTGATATCTCGTCTGAGCACGTAGATTTATGTAGTGATTTAGATATCGAATTTGTAGCTGTAAAACTAATTTATTGTAGTTTTAGCATCTTTATCACCAGCTCATATATATCTCCTGCCTCAGATAACTCTCTGTATTTATCCCATTTTTCTGTAATCAATAGTATTTCTGAAATGCTTTCTGATCGTGATTTCTTAATAGTTCTTGGAGATTTTAATATTTCTGGAATTTCGTGGCTTTCGTCATGTGAGTCCAACGTATTAAATCATTCGTCAACTCATGTCTTTGTTGACAGCCCTTTTGATATAGCTTTGTCTCAAACCAATTCTATACCAAATTGTCTAGGTAAAATGCTTGATCTGATTTTTGTTTTGGATCCCAATACCTGCTCGGTGTCCAGATTAAATTCTATTTCCTCACCTGAGGATCCCTACCACCCTACTCTGGAGGTGCTGATTGACTTACCAGCAAATGTTTCAGTTGCAGGTGTTTTACCGGAGAAGCGAGTTCGTTGTTTTCGGAAGACCGATTTTAAAAAACTTTCTTTGCTTCTTTCGCGTACTGACTGGTCCGAACTTTCTTCGTGTATTGACCTGGACAAGGCAGTTGAAATTTTTTATTCTACATTAAACTCTCTGTTTGATGCTTGTGTTCCCCTTGGTACTCCACAATTGTCTAATAGACCGTTATGGCTTACCAAAGAACTAACAAAGTTAAAGAATAAAAAATCAAAGCTTTTTAAAAAATGTAAGGAAACTGGCTCTCTCTTATATTTTTCTCGTTACACTGTTGCTCGTTCCGATTTCTCCACGCTAAATAATCTTTGCTAAAAGGATTATTTGAGAAAGTGCAGACTTACGTTTCAGCGTGACCCGAAACGCTTCTATGACTTCGTTAATTCGAAGCGGAAGGCGTCAACACTTCCAACAACATTATTTTATGATAAAAAGACAGCTTTTAATGATCGTGGCATTGCCGATCTGTTTGCTGATTTTTGTTTGCTGCCAATTGTAAAGAAGCTTCTTAGGCTGGGGTGTACTCAGTCACACCCAGGGCCACTTACAATGATATTTGTAGAAGTGCATGGACTCTGGGGAGATGTGTATGGGTCCGACAGTGATGGGCAACCGATTTGCCACTGCCTTGGCCTACTGACCGAAACTTGCCCTGGCGGTTGTGGAATACACACCCCCACGCTAGGGCTCGTAACGTGGTCTTCGGCGCTGGCTTGCTGGCTATGACCCCACGGATGGCTTCGGCAGATCGAGATGGACATAAAACGAACTGCCAATGCCGTGACCTACTGACCGAAACTTGTCCCGGTGGGTGTGGATCACACACCCCCACACTGGGACTCGTAACTTGGTCTTCGGCACAGGGTCTTATCGTTGGATCACTGTCGGCCTTGAATTCGACATCACGCTCACTTGGGAAAGGAAAAGAGGGGGGTGTTGTTGTTTTCGTATTTTGTGTTTATTGCATGTTTATAATTTGGTTTTGTTCTACTCCTAACAAAACCCTAACCGCACTTAGTTTCTGTTAGTTTTAGTAAAACTTGGGCTAGCTCACCCAAAATGTCCCTACTCTAGTTATAGATCCGTCTTCGCTGTTTGTTGTTGCTGCCGCTGGTGATCACCTTATCTTTGCTTCGTGCTCCGCTGGTGTTGACCGTTCCGCTTGGCTGCTGGGCTCCGACTTTTTTCAAACGACCTATTCCACATAAACTTTTTATAGAGCCCAGTCTTATCTGTATCAAGTAAACCAAGCGAATTTCATTCTTGGTCCCTTACTTTCTGAAAGTTTACTCTTACGTGAACTTAAGTCATGTAAACCAGTTTTTTCTCCTGGCCCTGACGGTGTTCCTAGTTGCATGCTTAGGTTCTGTGCAGAGGGACTTTGTAAACCACTTTTAAAATTATTTGAATTGTCTGTAGAGTTGTGCTCTTTCCCTAATCTTTGGAAAGAGTCTTACATTATTCCTCTCTTTAAAAAAGGAAATCAATCCAACGTTCAAAACTATAGAGGTATCTCCAAGTTGTCTGCTATTCCCAAAGCATTTGAGAAACTAATAACTTCTCAACTCCAACACTGCTGTAAATCTATAATTTCACCCTACCAGCATGGGTTTGTGAAATGTAGGTCTACTACCACTAACTTATTAGAATTCTCATCAATTGTTATTGTAGGGTTCAAATCAAAAATGCAAACGGATGTCATTTACCCTGATTTCAGTAAGGCTTTTGATTCGGTCAACCATAGTCTTTTATTATACAAGCTCAATCTTCTTGGATTTCCACAGAACTTAATTTTGTAGATATCTTTATATCTTTCATTTAGAATTCAAAGAGTATTTTACAAGGGCTCTGTGTCCATGACTGTCCAAGTCACTTCCGGCGCGCCCCAAGGAAGTCATTTAGGCCCATTGCTGTTCACATTATTTATAAGTGATTTACCGTCCGTTATATCATACTCTCGCATACTTATGTATGCAGATGATGTTAAGATTTGTCTGACTTTTAATGATCCCATATAAAGCCTCAGATTGCAATCTGACCATGATTGTTTTCAATCGTGGTGTGCTATAAATTTATTAAATCTTAATTGCAATAAATGTAAACTTATGACGCTTTTTAGGGATATTCTCCATTTAAATAATTATCGTCTTAATGATACTCCATTTGAGCGAATAGAGTCAGTAACTGATTTAGGTATCCTTCTTGATTCAAAATTAAAGTTCGATAAACATATTTTGTCTGCTTCTAATAGACCCATGGGTGTCCTTGGATTTATTAAACGTTGGTCAAAGGAATTTAACGATCCCTACATTACTAAACACTTGTACATCTCACTGGTTCGTCCTATTCTTGAGTATGGATCTAATATCTGGTTCCCCCAGTATAGGGTTCATCAAGATAGGCTTGAATCAGTGCAGAAACAATTTCTTCTTTTTGCTCTTCGTAGTCTTAGCTGGAATCCCACAATTAGATTGCCTTCTTATTGTAGTAGACTTTTATTACTAATCCTTCCTTCTCTTTCTGACCGTAGAACTATGCTAGGTGTAGTGTTTCTACATAGACTAATCATTGGCGAAATTGACTCACTGCAGTTAACAAGTCAGATTAGCTTTGCCGTTCCGGTCAGAACGACTAGAAATTTCCTTTCCCTCTCACTTTCCCGTTGTAGTACTAACTATGCCAGTCACAATCCTTTCCGTATTTTATGTGTAAATTATAATAACTTTTCTAGTCTAATTAATAATACTAACACTACCTTGGAAATTAAAACATTACTCCTAGATACATTAGCTCGTATTTAAGAATAGTTCTAATTATTATTATTAGTAGTAATAGTATTATTATTATTATTTTATTCTTTTTATTAATACAATTTGGTTTTTTTTGTCTGTGTTAAGTGTTCGCGACCTCCGTTCCCGTACGTTATGCGATTGCCCCTCGATCGGATGGGCGGGTTGTCGTGTCTGCCTAGGTCCGCGCGATAACAAGCCCGAGCTTGGTGTCGCTGGGCCACTTGATCGAACACTTGATTGAACTAACTGCCGTTAGTACGTCAACGTCCAAGATAAATTAAAAATATAATAAAATACGCTCAAGTATTTTATCAGCCAGCCCATCAACCAAACAGTAAAATACTTTTACTGTTTTTCTTTCAATGGTTATTTTATTCAACACAACCGATACAACCGCACGCTCTCGTTGTCTGCAAGTAAATAATCGATTACTTTAGAACATAAGAGTAAGAGGCAGAAACAACTGATTGAGAGAGAACCCCAAGGATCTCTTCTATCTGTGGTGCTATTTATCATCGTATTTGAGCAAGTCAATAAAATTATCCTGAGGCATAAAATATCAAGCTAATAATGTACGCAGATGAATCAATAATAGTAAGCAAAATTAAAAACTTTTATATTCTCAATAACATTTTAAAACTCTTATTGGAAGAAATTTACAAATGGGGTCTTGGCTCTGGAGCCACACTTGCCCCAAGTAAATGTAAACTCATTCAAATCTGCAAAAAAGGCGATGTATATATCCAGCTTTAACATTTTATAATATGAATACAGACTGCACAGACGATCTCAAAATACTTGGCATATACATATTTCGATAAAAGGATGACGTTTAGAAAACACTGCTCTTATTTACGAGACAGTCTTGATAAAAAGTCTTGATAAAAAAATATTATAAAATTCCATAGCTCCAAGCATTCACTTGTTAATGTAAACACACTAATCAATACTACTGGAGCATTGATTCTTTCAAAAATGGAATATGGTCTGCCCATTTTTGGGTGTGTGCCAAATTCCATATTAAACTTCTTCACTCATCATACCATACTGCTGTTCGGCGCAGTTTAAATGCCTTTCCAACCTCTCCTGTAAAATGTACCCTAGCAGAAGCTGGCCTACCTATCATAGCACAAAAAACTATGGGAGCAACAGCCAGACTAACACCAAAACTATTTCAATCCCCAAGCCTCCAAAAAATAATGCGGTGTGCTCTTGCTCAGAGAGGAATATACAAGCCTATCTCCACCCTTCGCCGCTGCGCACATCTATGTAAGCAGTTTGAAGTCCCCTTACCCTCAAAAATCAAGACTTTGCCATGCGGGAACGGAGGTCGCGAACAATTAACACAGACAAAACAACAAAATAGTATTAATAAAAATAATAAAATAATAACAATAATAATACTAATAATAATAATAAGAACTATTCTTAACTACGAGCTAATGTTTGTAGAAGTAATGTTTTTAATTCTAAGGTAGTGTTAGTATTATTAACAAGATTTGAAAATTTATTATAATTAACACATAAAATACGAAAAGGATTGTGACTGGCATAGGTAGTACTACAACGGGAAAGAAAGAGGAGAAGGAAATTTCTAGTCGTTCTGACCGGAACGGCAAAGCTATCTGGCTTGTCAACTGCAATGAGTCAAATTCATCAATAATTAGTCTATGTAGAAACACTACACCTAGCATAGTTTTAGGGTCAGAAAGAGAAGGGAGGTTTAGTAATGAAAGTCTACTACGATACGAAGGCAATCTAATAGTAGGATTCCAGTTAAGACTATGAGGAGCAAAAAGAAGAAATCGTTTCTGCACTGATTCAAGCTTCATGAAGCATTTATTCTAATGCTTATGGAATAGCAGAAAACTTGGCGATATCTACCTATAGTTTTGAACGTTAGATTTATTTCCATATTTCAAGAGAGGAATAAAATAAGACTCGTTCTTAAAATTAGGGAAAAAGCCAAACGCTACAAACATATTAAAAAAAAAGTGGTTTACAGAGTCCCTCTGTACAGAACCTAAACACACAGCTAGCAGCTCCGTCAGGGCCTGGATAAAAAACAGCTTAACTAGGCTTATGATCACGTAAGAGTAAACTTTCAGTAATGGCAGGTCTCTATGAAATGTTGATGAGGAATAGGTCGTTTGAAATTAGTTAACAGATTGGAAATGACATGATAATTAAAAGCTATATTTTTATTAAAAAATAATGTTGTTAGAAGTAGGAGCAAGGACGGCACGTGCCCCAGCTAATACTGGGATTACATATTGATCCCCTTGCTGCCTCTGACGGCTGACGGTCTGCATTGCCTTTAAAATTATAAAACGTATTTATTCAGGACGCATATGTATGTATGTACAAACACATTGAAGCACTTTGTTGCAACGTTGACGTAAAACGTTGAGCGCAAGTGCAAGCGAAACATAATCACCCACTTAAAGACCACGCGACGTAAATGCAGAGTAAGCGGTCTCACGCTGACCAAAGACCCAATACATTATGCGCGCACATGCCATTCACTCTCTATTTTTGTATTAATATTATGAGACAAGTATACAGCAGTATTTGTAAATATTTTTTTGCTGTATTTCATCGTTTTGAATTACGGTTTGCGGAGCTGCAATTAGCTTGACAGCGATGCCTATTTATTTCGACGCAAAGCAGAACTTAGTGCGACTTTGGGCTGAGAACAATTCAATGGATCCGTATCTGGTCAGTGCTTGCATATGTACTGTGCTTGTGAGTTAGGGACAAATAAAAAATTAGATTAAAGCAAATGATGACGACCAAAGCATAGTGTAGCCAAGCTGAACAAGTAAGTAAGTCGACTGTGAGATACTTGCAACTCATTTTCACTGAACGCAACAAACATTACTTTTCGAGCCATCACCAAAATATGCTATTTTTTATTAAATAAAAAGTAATTAAACCGCACTTTACTACTTTTTAAATTATTAGTACTATATCGCAGAATGACAGGAGTGACAGGTGCAGCTGCACCCGATTTCATCCATGAAAATATTTCTTGAATAACTTCTGCATTTATTGTTACCAAAATATTATTGTTCTAGCTCGTATTGTTTCTTATTCCTTTTGATCATCTTTAACTCGCATCGCTTCGTCTCATACCACTGCGACCTGAAGGCTTTCGTATCCAGACCGAGGAGCATTGATACAGCTCCTCTGCATAGGAGGCTAGTGCCGCCAGTATATTAATCATCCTTGACAGCTAGGCAATCAATGTCCCCAATTCGCTCGTATTCGCATTCGCATTCGGACGTGTTTTTTTTTGCTGTCAAACTAACATTTGTTATTTTACCCTTCTTGCGCCTTGTTATCAAATAATTTTGTTTGCAAACTAACAATACCTGTGCTATACGTCGGAGTGTTTAGTCACAGTGTAATAACATTTAATAATTTACAATTAATTTTGGTGTTTTAATATATCAACAATTTGTGAGGCTTAATTTTCTGTTTGTGAGAGCTTACAGCAAATTTGTGTTTTGTTTTGAACTGCTACAGCACATTGTTGGTATATCATTACATATCGCGCTCTTTCCGATCTCGGGCACTTTCCGCTCTCGCGCTCTTTGTGCTGTGTTTTGTTGTTGGCCGTTTTGGCTATTCTCTTCTCTGCTTTCGTCGCGCCCGCGATTGTGATTTTGTGCTTGCTGTTTTTCTGTAAGTAGATATCAGCGTACTAATATCCTGTTATTAACACATATTTTATTTATTTCAATTTTTGGTTTTATTTAATTATTATTTGTTTTAAAAACTTGCAGTATGTTTGTCTACTATAATAAAAAATGCTGTGTACCAGCAAGCGCAAAAATGGGTTTCGTTTGCTGCTGGCTCTGTGACAATGTTACACATGAAAAATGTGCTGGCTTCACCGGCCGTATAGTCAACCTAATTGGCTCTAAATCTGGTGTAAGAAGGACATGTGAGTCATGCAGAGATGTTGAAAGGGATGTTGCGGGATTCATACGTCAGACGAAGCAAGGTTTTGGTGATCTATCCGCAGGTTTAAAAAAACTTGCGGATAGTTTCGCAACTTTGGACTCTGGGTTTAAGGGCATGAAGCTTTTAACCTTGTCTCCAAAGCGTAAAATAGCTAATACTCGTTTATCTATTGGCCCAAGAGAGCTTGATGTCCCTGAACTGGTCAACAACTCGTCCATTCCCAGTAATCTTATGTCATTTACGTCTCCCACCCCTCGACACTCCTCTGCGTCAATGATTGCCAACAATGACATTGTTCCCATGGATGTCATTTGTTCTGATCCCGTTTCAGTCTCGGTACCTGCAGTAGTTGTTAATGTTGCAGAAACTCAACATGATCAACCTTCTGTTGTACCTAACTTTCTACCAGCTAGTACAGATGGTTCTATCTCGACTTCTGCCACAGTTGCTCAGAACACTATAGTAGGTGTCCCACCTATGAAATAAATTTTTGTTTCCAGGCTTGCCCCTAATACGTCATCTGACGACATTAGGACCTTTATTCGGTCCAAAATTCAGGTGGAAAAATTTAATTTCTCATATGAACGGGAAATCGCATCATTCAAAATAAGTGTTCCTGCCGAGTATTTTAGTAAAGTTTGCTCCAAATACTTGTAGCCGGAATACTTAATTATTAAAGAGTATGTAAATAAAAAGAAAAATGGGCCATCGATTTTACTTCCAAATGTTACCACTAATTCCTCTAAGCCTCAAACTCCATCTGATAGCTCAAAAAACTAACTTCTCTCCTACTTGGCAATCAAAATGTAAGAGGCCTTTAGTATTTTTATCACCTGCTCATATATACCTCCTGCCTCAGATAACTCTCTGTATTTATCCAATTTTTCTGTAATCAATAGTATTTCTGAAATGCTTTCTGATCGTGATTTCTTAATAGTTCTTGGAGATTTTAATATTTCTGGAATTTCGTGGTTTTCGTCATGTGAGTCCAACGTATTGAATCCTTCGTCAACTCATGTCTTTGTTGATAGTCTTTTTGATATAGCTTTGTCTCAAACCAATTCTTTACTAAATTGTCTAGGTAAAATGCTTGACCTGATTTTTGTTTTGGATCCCAATACCTTCACGGTGTCCAGATCAAATCCTATTTCCTCACCTGAGGATCCCTACCACCCTACTTTGGAGGTGTTGTTCAACAAGTGTTCAACAAGTGTTTCGGTTGCAGGTGTTTTACCGGAGAAGCGAGTTCGTTGTTTTCGGAAGACCGATTTTAAAAAACTTTCTTTGCTTCTTTCGCGTACTGACTGGTCCGAACTTTCTTCGTGTATTGACCTGGGCAAGGCAGTTGAAATTTTTTATTCTACATTAAACTCTCTGTTTGATGCTTGTGTTCCCCTTGGTACTCCACAATTGTCTAATAGACCGTTATGGTTTACCAAAGAACTAACAAAGTTAAAGAATAAAAAATCAAAGCTATATAAAAAATATAAGGAAACTGGCTCTCTCTTATATTTTTCTCGCTACACTGTTGCTCGTTCCGATTTCTCCACGCTAAATAATCTTTGCTACAAGGATTATTTGAGAAAGTGTAGATTAACGTTTCAGCATGACCCGAAACGCTTCTATGACTTCGTCAATTCGAAGCGGAAGACGTCAGCACTTCCAACAACATTATTTTTTGATAAAAAGACAGCTTTTAATGATCGTGGCATTGCCGATCTGTTTGCTGATTTTTTTCAAACGACTTATTCCACATCAACTTTTTATAGAGTCCAGTCTTATCCGTATCAAGTAAACCAAACGAATTGCATTTTTGGTCCCTTACTTTCTGAAAGTTTACTCTTACGAGAACTTAAGTCATGTAAACCAGTTTTTTCTCCTGGCCCTGACGGAGTTCCTAGTTGCATGTCTAAGTTCTGTGCAGAGGGACTTTGTAAACCACTTTTAAAATTATTTGAATTGTCTGTAGAGTTGTGTTCTTTCCCTAATCTTTGGAAAGAGTCTTACATTATTCCTCTCTTAAAATAAGGAAATAAATCCAACGTTCAAAACTATAGAGGTATCTCCAAGTTGTCTGCTATTCCTAAAGCATTTGAGAAACTAATAACTTCTCAACTGCAACACTGCTGTAAATCTATAATTTCACAATAAATAAATAAATTTTCTAATCTTGTTAATAATACTAACACTACCTTAGAAATAAAAACATTAATCCTACATACATTAGCTCGAATTTAAGAATACTACTAATTATTATTATTAGTAGTATTAGTATTATTATTATTATTTTATTCTTTTTATTAATACTATTTGGTTGTTTTGTCTGTGTTAACTGGTCGCGACCTCCGTTCCCGTACGTTATGCGATTGCTCCTCGGTCGGATGGGTGGGTGGTCGTGTCTGCCTAGGTCCGCGCGTTAACAAGCCCGAGCTTGGTGTCGCTGGGCCACTTGATCGTACTGCCGTTAGTACGTCAACGTCCACATATAAAAGAGAATAAAAAAAATTCCAGCTACGATTCTTGGGATATGGCCATGATCTTCGTCTGGTCACCCAGACTAGTTCCGATATCTGCTTTTATTTGCTGCATGTTGGCCTTACACGTCCCATCTAGCTCCAAAAGCAGGCCATCACCTGCTTCCGTGTGGATACCGTGTCTGTACAGTCATCATCCTTTTTCGGTCATCCCTGGCGCGGGGAGCCAGCTAGCACAGTGAGAGCTATTTGGCTCGGGGCTCTGATCTTGACCGCTGCTGGTTCCTTTGAGTTACTCTTCTGCTGGAGATATGTTTGGCTCCCCGCACATTTGCTAACTATCGACTTTCGTGCCAGAATAGGCTTAGTCATTGGCATTGGCTTAGCCTTAGGCAAAGTATCCTCTAGCTATAAATCTAGAGTGCAGCTCGTCGTGGAGTACTGTAATCCTATCAAAAGCAATACACCTTTTCGGATTAATATGGCAAAAAGCCACAGGATTGGATGATCTCCCTGATGAGATTGCGACAATTGAGCCTGTTTTCGGTTTTTTCGGACTTGGGTTTCCTTGGTCACTTTGGGTGAGCTGCTTGGGCTGCCCCTCTTGGGCGTATCCGTGCTTTCGGACGAGCTCAACATTCAATTGAGAAGCTGCCTCGCTTTTGACCATTTTAGACTACTCTATCTACTGGGTACTGGTCAGAGACTTTCCTCGGCTGTAGCAAGAAAACTTACCCTCCTTCGATCCCTTTGAGACACCACTACAGCGATGGTGTTGGTTATAGTCAGTTCCGCGCCCTTTAGCACTGATATATACCCTGGAGAGTAAGATTGGTCGGTGAATCCACAAATCACCCCAATCCAAGGCATGGCCAGGGGGTAGTCCAGTCTCTAGAATGCGGACTCTGGATACGTGTCGCCCTCCAGTTTCATTTAGACTTTCCACAGTACGAGGGCTATGCCGTAGGTGACGGTTCTGTGGCGAATCCAGATCTCGCGATGACGCCATTTTCTCAACGGGCTCACGCGGGTTCAGCTTATCTGGATCCATCTTCGACCATGAAAGACTCAAATGGGCTGTAGATTCTTTCGGTTCCTTTAAAGCCCCAGGGGGTGACAAAATCTTCCCAGCCCTTATTCAAAACAGCCTGGCTCATACCCTTGATCCACTGGTCGGCCTTCTTAGAGCTAGATTTACATGGGGATACATACCCATCTCTTGGAGGAGAGTAAATGTGGTATTCATTCCCAAGCAAGGGAATCGTCCGCTCCTCTAAAAGAGTAATCTCTCGATTTGTGGCCGATTGATGGAACGCCTCCCTACAGTGTCTCTAATTAACAACGTCACCCTTCTATGGATACCTGGGCACTCTGGTATCCAGGGCAATGAGCTGGCGGACGAACTTGCGAGGGCCGGCTCGTCAGCCACTCTTTCCGGCCCTGAGCCCTTCTGTGCCGTGGGGTGATCAACTATTTCGGCTATTGTGAAAACCTGGACTGTTAGGTTGACTGATCGCTACTGGTCTGTCCAACCAGGGATGCGGCAAGCCAAGGAGCATATCAACCCCGTGGTTGAGCGAAGATCTAGCTTACTCTTAAGGAGGGATCTTCACCATCTCGTTGGCTATCTTTGTGGCCATCATACGGTGAACTGTCACCTCACCAAAATACGTTCTTCTTTTGATGCTGAGTGTAGACTCTGAGACAACTAGACACATTCTGTGCGACTGTCCAGCCTTAGTATGGACTAGAAGGAAACATCTGCACGCAGATACGCGGGATACCGCAGGTCTCGAGCATATTGTGCTTCTATTTTTAGGTCCTTCTTGGTTTTTTCCTTTCTCGCCCATGTTTCAGCTGGTTTATTTTCTTAAAAGGTCCAAAATACTTAGGTCTAAGTTTCATTTCAGTTCCATACTGTGTTCTCTTAATAGCTACGAGTTCTCCTATTTTATAATTATTTTCAACCTTTCTTTTTTTAATAAACGTATTTCCATTATCTTGCTGTATATATATTGTCTATATTTTCTTGAGCTTTCTTTCTTACTTCAATTCTTTCTATCATAAATTCATCTATGTCTAAATCTTCTAGCAGTTTTCTTAGGTCATCATATTTTCTGCGCATATTGACTCCAGTTAAAATCTGAAAAGGTTAAAATTTGTTCGTTGTTGGTGAAGTGTTTTTTAAAATTTGTTGAATTTTTTGGAATAACTACTTTACTTTTTCCACTTGTCCGTTGCCTCTCGGCATACCCGTAGTTATATGCAGTAACTGAATCCCTTGTTTAGAACAATAATCTCTGAATGCAGTCGACGTAAAAGCTGAGCCTCTGTCGGTAATAATACGTCGCGGGTTACCGAAAATAGCAGCTTGTTTTGTCAGCGTGCCTAGTACTTCGTCAGTTTCTGTTGATCTTGTCGGTTACAACCAGACAAACTTTGTAAGTCCGTCTATAACAGCTAAGATGTGGTTGTATTACTTTTTCGACTCTGTTAAAGGTCCTACATGCTCAATATGATAAGTTCCAAGAGGCTCCTGAGCCTTGTCGATTGGTGGCAACAAACCTTCATTCTTGCATCGCTTCGAATCTATTATGATACACATTATGCAACACTTAACACATTTTTCTACTTTTTGTTGGATCTTTTGCATGTAAAATGATTTTTCAATTATTTCTTTTGTTTTCTTCGCTCCAAAATGTTCTTCTCTATGCACTATACCTATAATTTCATCCTGCATTGCTTCTGCAACAACCAATAATTTTTTCACACTTTCTTTGTATAAGATATCTTTTACTACGAAATAATCTTCATATGCCCCAACGCCCTCGATCGTTTTAAAAATAACTCCAATCCACTCATCGTTTCTCTGTGTCTCTCTTAAGCGATACTTTTTCGAGTCTTCGATAAGAAGGCAATTTAGCCGACTGAGCACATCTACATGCCGCATCTGGCTTCTGATCTATGCTGTACTACAAAATTAAATTCTTGTAAAAACATTGCCCATCTGGCTACTCTTGGTGGAACATCATCTTTCTTTAGGGTCATCGCGAATGCTTGGCTTTACTATCGTAAAACTTATACCCAGAAGATATATTCTCCATTTATTCATTATTAGTTCACCGTAGGATGGCCACTAAGAAAGCCAACGAGGAGGTGAAGATCCCTCCTGGAAAGTAAGCTGGTTTTCCGGTCGACCACGGGATTGATAAGCTCCTTGGCTTGCCGCATTCCTGGTTGGACCGACCAGTAGCGATCAGTCAACCTAATAGCCCAGGTTTTCACAATAACTGAGATGGTTGACCAACCCACGTTACAGAAGGGCTCAGGGCCGGAAAGAGTGGCTAACGAGCCGGCCCTCGCAAGCTAGTCTGCCAGCTCATTGCCCTGGATACCAGAGTGTCCAGGTACCCATAAAAGGGTTACGTTGTTAATAAGAGACAATTTCTGGAGGCAGTTCCAGCAATCGGCACCCAGTCGAGAGCCTACTCTTTTGGAGGAGAGGGCTAAGATGGCGGCTTGACTGTCAGAGAAGATGAAGATGTTCACTCCTCTAATCCCCTTCTCTAGGATCAGACGGCAGCAGAACTCGATGGCATGAAGCTCAGACTGGAATACTGTGGGCCATTTGCCCATAGCAATTGAGGTTTTGGAGTTGGGTCCACAGATCCCAGCTCCAACTCCTTGATCAGTTTTTGACAAGTCGGTATACCAGTGGATACCATGTGGGTCGCTGATGGGGTTGCCAGTGTCCCAGTCCTTCCCGTCCGGGATGAGGGTTATGAATTTAGCACCAAAGAAAAGTTTCTTAGTATAGTAGTATAGTAGTATCTGATATAGTGCAGATATCTATGCCAGGAATGTCTTTGATCAGGCTAGCATGTCCTGATTCGGTAGCTAGAAGCCCTGATTGGAGCTTGATTCTAAGAAGGCTCATAGCAGCGACTTCTTTAATTTGGATGTGCAGCGGAGTCAGATTCAGTATCGATTCCATTGCTGCGGTGGGACAGGTACGAAGTGTACCTGTCAGTGAGAGGCACAGCAGCCTGTGCAATTTATTGCATTTGCTGATGGCAGTGACCTGCGTAACCTTTGGCCACCACACAATAGCAGCATAGGTGACGATCGGTCTGACCATCATGGCAAAAAGCCACCGGATGGTGCAGGTTTAAGACCCCAGATTCTACCAAAGAATCTCCTTCAGGCCCACATGGCATGGGTCGCCTTTGTGAGGGTGTTGCTGAGGTGGGAGTTCCAATTTAGTCTTTCATCGAGGGTTACCCCTAGATATTAAACTTCGTTCGATAGCCCCACAGGGGAGCCGCTGATAAAAAGTTGACCAATGTCAACGGAATAGCGCCTAGTGAAAGGAACTATAATAGCGTTTTGTGGATTGATGCTAAGACCAACATCTGCGCACCATCTACTTACCGTGTTCAGAGCTGATTGCATCAACTCTGTCACGGTGCTGGTATAGTTCCCGGTCACTATTAGAGCCAGGTCGTCAGCATAGCCGATCGCTTCAACGCCCTGCTCGGAGAGTAAGACTAGAAGTTCGTCAACTACTAAGGACCAGAGTAGGGGGGATAGAACCCCTCCCTGGGGACAGCCTTTGACTGCATTAATGCATGCAGTCGTGGAGTCCAGGGTGGAAGTGATAATCCGGTGTTTGAGCATAGCTTCAATCCACCGGATCAAAGGACGGGCAGTTCCTCTACGTTCTAGAGCAGTAGAGATTGACCCGTAGCCGGTATTATCAAAAGCACCTTCTATATCTAGAAAAGAACACAAAGCAATGTTCTTGGATACGAAGGCTCTTTCAATTTTTCCCACTAACCTGTGGAGAGCGACCTCCGTCGATCTGCCGGCTATGTACGCAAACTGCGTGGGATGCAGAGGTGTCGACGTCTGCAGAGAGCACCGAATGTGCATATCTATAAGCCTTTCCGCCGTTTTAAGCAGAAAGGAGGTAAGACTGATCGGCCGATAGGACTTAGGCTGGTCAAGAGAACGATTCCCTTGCTTGGGGATGAATACCACATTTACTCTCCTCCAAGAGATGGGTATGTATCCCCAAGTAAAACTAGCTCTAAGAAGGCCGACCAGTGGATCAAGGGTATGAGCCAGGCTGTTTTGAATAAGGGCTGGGAAGATTTTGTCACCCCCTGGGGCTTTGAAAGGAGCGAAATAATCTACATCCCATTTGACCTTTTCGGGGTCGAAGATGGATCCAGATGGGCCGAATCCGCGTGAGTCCGGTGACAAAGTGGCGTCATCGCGACCGGAGAGATCTGGATTCGCAACAGAACCCGGGAAGTGGACTTGCAGTAGAAGCTCAAGTGTTTCCCTGCGATCTTGAGTAAAAGAGCCATCTGCTCTTTTAAGAAGCCCTATTTCATTAGACGACCCTTTAGTCAATACTTTATGGAGTCTCGCTGCCTCTGGCAATGATTCTATGCAACCACAGTAGCTGCGCTATGTATCGCGTTTAGCTCGTCTTATGCTTTTTTTGTAGTTGGTGAGAGCGTCCCTATAGACGTCCCAACTAGCTAGGTTAGATTTAGCCTTATTAAAAAGGCTTCTAACCCTCCTTCTAAGGACAGCCAGTTCCTCATTTCACCACGGAATTTTCCGATTGACACTTAGGGTCTTCTGGACTGAGCTGTCCTCGAAGGATGAGACAAGCACATCTTGGAGCAGATTGGCAGCTAGTTCTATCTCACTGATAAAGCTAGGATTGCTGACCAATAGGTCTGCTTTGAAAGCTACAGAGGCTTTAAAGAGCTCCCAATTTGTCTTTTTGGGACAGAAGGAGTTTTGGCGAATTTCGACTTGGCCAGGGAGGTCAAACCTGATGTGCTGATGGTCTGACAAAGTGGCTTCGTCTGTAACCCGCCAGTTAACAAGCGAACTCGCTATCGAGTTGCTGATTAGGGTGAGATCTAAAACCTCTCCCCTAATAGCATTAATAAAAGTGGGTTTGCACCCTATGTTAGCTAAGTCTAATTGACAACACAATAAGTAGTCTAAGAGGGACTCACCACGTTTATTGATGTCGCTGTTCCCGCAGATCGTGTGATGTGCATTGGCATCACAGCCGATCACGAGCGGCTTGTTGTTGCGGCGACAGAATTCCACCAGCCGCTGGACCTCTGCTGGGGGTACATCATCCACATCGCCCGGGAAGTATGCGGAGGCGATCACAACTTCCCGGACACCGTCTGCAGTGGCTACCTCAATAGCCGTTACTACCAGGTCTCTGTGGATGAAGTTAGTTAGTGGGAAATGTCTGACACTGTTATCCATAAGTATAGCCGTGCGCGGGGCACCTCCCATACGGTCATATAACAATTTACATGATTCACATGAAAGTCCACGTATTTGGCCACCGATCAACCATGGTTCTTGGACGAGAGCCAGGTTGATTTGATCATCACAGACGACCCTACACAGTGTGGCCGACGCTCCTCTAGCGTGGCGCAGGTTCGCCTGGAGCACTTTAACTTTGCTCATTTTTCATCCTGATGGCGGTTGAGACAAGGCCACTTGCCTTGCCCCCCCGAGAGTCGTTACCACGAATGCCCTTCGGCGGTCGGGACGAGCCACTCGGGGGAGGTCGCCTTGCGACCCCGCTCACGGGAGGTGCCCTTGCGGGTGGGTTGCGGCCTGAGGTGCTGGCAGTGGGCCTAACCGAGGCACCTCTGACAGTTGACGGACGTTGACCACTTGTCACACGTCTAGTTGGGCCCTTCGGGGCTGTGACCACGATGGCCGGTGGGGTGGGGGAAGGAACCTTGGGTACCAATCCGGCCGCAGCGCTCGTGGAGGCCATAGGGTCAGCCAATGCTGAAATCCCTGAGGGAACCACTGGCACCGTTGCCGGAGGGGCACTGGCAGGAGAGGGAGCGGGTGAGGATGAGGATGGAGCAGGGTTGGCGAAGGAGGCTTTGGGAGCTGAATTCTTGAGGATCAATTTGACCCTGCCAAAGCAGAATTTCAGAATCCCTTGGCACTCCGTCAGAGCCCTGTACGAGTCCTCGTCAACCAACATTGCGAGGTGAGTTGTTGTGCCGTTTAGGCTGTGCTGCACCACCCGCCACACCTTCGTGGAGAAGCTGCTGGCGTTCTGGAGCCCAATGTATTCCAGAATAGTTGCAGGAGTGAACTCAGCACTACTTGGAAAGTAACCTCTAATGAGGGGAGCCTTGGGAAACTCCGTTACCTCCAGAAATTGTACGTCAAGGGCGCTGATGGACGTGATGTGTCTAACAGCTCCCCTGACCCAATTGGCAGTACTGCTATCCTCGTACACCAGAAGCAGCCACTCATTTCGGGGTATACAGCCCTCGAAACCTGGACTAACATCTGGTGTGGAGTGCAACAGCACCGCCTTTAGGATGCTGGTTTTCAACGTAGCCAACTGCTCCGCTGAGAGGGGTTTGGTTGAATCAGCCGAAGTGAAGCCCAATTTCACGCTGCTAACCACTTGGCTGAAGTGAACTAGTGGCTTCGTGAACTCCTTATGAGTCTTTTTGGACCTCTTTGAAGAGCTAGTGGGCTCAACGATGGTATCGTCAGCGCGCATCCGTTTAGCCTTGGTGTTAACGTGGGGCACAGTGGCGATAGCTAGAGCCTCCTCTCTGTTAGAACCCTTCACGAGTGCAGCTTTAAAAAGCTTCTTCTCGCGGCTCTTCAGTTTATTAAAGGCGTCCTTAGATTCCAGCCGCAGCAACTGGATCTGAGAGCCAGCTTCCGTAAGGCCTGACCTCTGAGAGGCCACGGAAGCGTCGTCAGCAAAGCTGATTCGGTCGCAGTTAGCTTCCTCGTCCGAGGACAATACCTCGACGGGTTGCTGCCGGACTGAACCGCTACTGGACGGAAGATCAGCACTAGCGAACCCTGTCTCCAAGGCAGTTAGTGGCCTATCCGGGTCCCCTAGAATACTAGAGTCGAGACCCGTAGTATTGGGGGTGGAAGCCAGCAGCCCACTGGCTGCAGTGCTGGTGTAGGGGTCAGCCATAAAGGCAACGCCCAGAGATGATACTTTTAAAGGCGTATCAGACTTTTCTGTTTTAAAATTTTGATCCATAAATTAAAGATCCCACGAGTAGGCGGGAAGGGAAGGTCATACACGGCATAGCCCGCATACCGTGGAAAGTCTAAATGAAACTGGAGGGCGACAGGTATCCAGAGTCCGCATACTAGAGACCGGGCTACCCCCGGCCATGCATCCATCAGCGTATGCTGTTCCACCTTGGATTGGGGTGATTTATAGATACACGATCTTCGCCCGACTACAATTAGTCAGCACCTCTAGCAGAGACATGACCGTGCTAGGGGTCTGCTTCCAGCCGCCCTCGCGTGGAGAGTATAGTCGCACTTTCGACAGTAGGAGCAAGGACGGCACGTGCCCCAGCCAATACTGGGATTACATGTTGGTCCCCTTGCTTCCTCTGACGGCTGACGGCTAAAGCGCGTTGGAATATTGATGGTGAATTCTTTAGACCAACCGGTAGCCTTGTAAATTCGAATTTACCTCCATTGACAGAAAAAGCTGTCTCTTCTATATCTTTTTCCGACAATGGGATTTGATGAAAACCATATTTCAGATCCAATACTGAAAAATATTTGTTTTCTCCCAATTGAGCGAGTATTTCACCTATTTCTGGGATCGGATAGCGATCCGAAATTGTTATGTAATTTAATTTTCGGTAATCGGTGACTACGGTGACGTTGTATGGAGACCGTGAAGGTTTGATTATGCCGTCATGCAGCAATTCTTGGATTTGGGTTTCTACCTCCGGTCTCAGAGAAGCGGGGTAGGGGTAGTGTTTGCTATGTACGGGTAAGTCGGAATTGGTTCTAATTTTACCTATAACTCGCGTGGTATAGGTCAGTTTTTTGTCTGGGCTTGCGAAAAGCTCGACATGTCTCTGTGTCAAGTGATTCATGCTTTGTTTTTGTGCAAGTGTCATATGATCGGACCTGATATTGACGTTGTTGACTGCCTGTGCTTGTAGTTGAAAAATTTTAATTTTCCGTCCTCCTCTTATCACTAGTGTGTCGGTTTTTATGTCTATCACTGCATCTAATTGTTTCAAAATGTCGTTTCTTATTATGCTATGAAATGTCTTTAAAGTGGGTAATACAAAAAAACTTGCAAATTAAGTCTCTAATACCGAATAGGTGTAAGAGAGTGTGGTGGGTTATTTCTATTTTTCCGCCAACCGAATTTGCGAATGGTTGATCATTTAATGGTTCATCATTAAATTTTAGATTCTTTACTAAGTGTGGCTGAATGTAATTCTGGTTGGACCCTGTATCTATTAGGAATTTCAATTGTGAATCGTCCCTCGTTACACATTGAACATATGATAGCCAGGAACTGTTTAATCTAAAAAATAGACGTCCGGTGCGTCAGTGGGTTTATAACAAAACCCTGGTCTTCTTCTGATATGCCTTGGCCATTCAATTCGTTGCCTCCTTCTAATTCCATTTATTCTAAATAATGTTCTTCCTCAGACATTATCGGACATTCGTTCGCGGCTGTTGCCTGTTCTAAATTTTATTCTACTGCACCAATCTCAATGTTAAAGTTTCTGTGCAGCTTTTGCGGTGGCCCTGTGGCTACTAGTATTGGGGCTCCTTTACCTATCATATCATTACCTGAAGGCCTGTTCATGTAGTTTAAGTGATTAGATCGAATTGAATAGTCTATTTCCATTGGCACTGGTCGGAGCTCTGGTTTAGGAGAAAATGGGCGTTTTGGAGCCACGAAGGTTTGCCTATATACAATCTGCTGTGGCAGTGGCCCATACGGCCGCTGTGGGAAGGGTATATATGAACTCGGATGTAGTCGGTGGTCTAGAACCCCAGTTCGGTCTATCTGAAGATGGATAGTATAATGGTGGTTGAACTTGCTTGGCTACGTTTGACAATTGTTTGTACGATGGTTTTTTGTACAATTGTTTGAAATTGTGCTGGGCTTGGATCTGACGAGGTGGTAATGGAGGTGGTAGTTGTCTCAATCTCGGAAGAAACGTATTTCTATGGTCCTGATTGTCAAGCAGGTTACACAAATGTGGCGCATGACTAAGATCTCTTGGCTCTTTCACAGCCAAAAGGCGTGGAGACCTCTGACGAAGGTATCGTCTATAATTATTCGTCAATGACCTTATGAAATCAGGTGAATCTTCTTGGCGTGAAGACTCTGACGAAGATATCGTCTATCATTATTCGTCAATGACCTTACGGAATCGGGTGAATCTTCTTGTACACCAACTTGATTGACTGCGAAATGTTCCGTGAGGCATCTTGATATAGCCTTCCCATTCAAGGGAGTGTAGAATGATTCCAGCACTGTTTCTGCTTCACCTACTATTTTTCCACGTATGGCTAACGTGACTAGGTAGTATTTGTATGTTTGTTTTTGTCCCTTAAATATAACCATTACTCTGTCAACGGTCTTCTTCCATGATCCGAAAGAAGTTCTGTCTCCAGAGAATTCTTTAATTAGTCGGGTGACGTCGGGTACTTTGTCATTATATTGACCGCTTTCAGTAGGTGTGTATGTCACATCTGAATACTCTTCTTCACCTTCTACATCTAATGCTTGTCTAATGATGTCGCCTCCTTGGAGGGCATCTGTAATTAATGTCACTATTACGTTTTTAAGTTCAGGACTGGCTACTGGTGTACTGGCTGCTGTTGGGTTGGGTCTAGAATGATTGAGTCTTAAACTCATGCCTGCCATTGCCTCGGACAATTCTTGAATTTCTAAACTTTATAAACTCGGGACAATTGGAGACTTGGAAATGTGTATAGTTTTTTATTATATTAGATCCAGTGGCTGGATCGCTCCTTCTATCCTGGAGGGTCCTGTGGGATTCGCAGAATTGGATTATATTATACTGCGGTTGGCAGATTTTATAATGTTTTATGATTTTTCGTTTTGTTATCGTTTGTTTTGTGGTAATAATATAGTGTAATAAAATGTAATATCTTCTATATAAATAAAACAAAGTTGGTAAATGTTTGAAAACTTACAACTCGACTTCCAGACGTCCGATTTGGTTGGGTTTTTTCTGTTGGGTTCGTATTTTCTGGGAGCAAAGTATAGGCTATGAGGCTATTCCGGAAAATCTTTGCAAAACCCGGAAAATAGAAAAAATCATTTTTAGCAACAAACGCCAACACCAAAGGAGGCTCTGAAGGCCAAAATCGATATTCTGTTCAGACTTTGTTTTTTTCAGACATATTTTAACGTTTTTGTTTTAGTGAAATAATGCCGCGACCACGACGTTCCAATCTTGCAAATCGAAGTAGAACAGCGCGCCGATTGGTAAATCTTTCTCAAATGACAGATGAGCAGCATGAATTGTGTCGAGAAGATATGCGTTCAAGGATGGCGAATTTACGAGCTGCACGCACACAAGAAGAAAGTGTTACTGAAACGGAAAACAATAATGCGCGGAGAGGCATGACGTGTGCGGCGCAGAATTAGTGAGACGGACTTGAATCGAGCAGCATATCGCTATGATGCTACAATGGATGGCACAATGCAATGCATTGATATTGGTGCTATGGATGTCTTATGTCAGCATTGTAATGGACGCAAATTCCAAAAAGAAACTCCAGGGTTGTGCTGTGCCGATGGAAAAGTGGTTCTACCACCATTATATCCTCCACTAGAGCCATTTGCAATCTCTTCTGTCTGGTAATAGTCCAGTTTCACAACATTTCTTAGCTAACATTCAGAGGTATAATAATTGCTTTCAAATGACTTCTTTAGGCGCTACCAATATTATTGAAGATAATTTCATGCCAACCGTCAAGGTAATTTCTAATTGGACTTTTGCTGCAATGGACGATCGTTACACAAAAACATTACAATCATATAATAACAACTTCATATTTTCATCACGACAAAACATATAATTTTTTTAATTCATAATTTGTGTATGGATCATATCGGTTTGACAACAGTGCATTTACCTTCATTCAGATTCAAGGTCAAGTTTATCATAAAATGGGTTCACTGTTGTCAGTCCTAAATTCGGATCATCGCTAATTCATCGTCATTGTTTATTTTATTTATTTATTTACTAATATATACAAAGTTATAAGTATAACTTACAACTAGTAACTAAATGTAGCTTTGGCTGCTGTGGCCCTAAGCTACTTTCAAACTTAGGAATAGATTTAGACCTAGAACTAGTTAAGTGTGAGATTTGAGTATTTACAGTTTTGTTTTATGTTTTACAAATATATGTTTTTCCTTATCAAATTTTGTGGTAAATGTTAGCAATTTTAAGAAAAGATAGTATAAGTTTTGAGTTAGCTTCGCTGGAATTTTGTAATAGAGGCAGGATATTAGGATGTGTTTGATATTGGAAGATAAAGGTTCATTACATAGTTGGCAATTGCTAGTGACTTTGGGGTTAAGGTAGTATTCATGGGTTAATTTGGAGTGTCCGATACGGAGGCGGGTTATTTTTATTTGCTCAGGTCTATTTAGCTGTTGATTGAGTAGAAATGGTTGCGAAGTGTTGTTTTTAGAAGATATAGTACGATACCAGTCTGTAGTTTGGTTTTTATACCCGCCTACCCAAAGGGTAGAAGGGTATTAGGGCTTTGTGCCAACCGAAAATGTATGTAACAGGCAGAAGGAAGCATCTCCGACCCCATAAAGTATATATATTCTTAATCAGCGTCAATAGCCGAGACGATATAGCCATGTCCGTTTGTCCGTCTGTCCGTATGAACACCTAGATCTCAGAGACTATAAGAGATAGAGCAACCAAATTTTCGGAATAGTGTGTCTTATTATTGCACGCAGATCAAGTTTGTTTTTGATTTTGGCCACGCCCCCTTCCGCCCATGCAAATCGAAAAAAACCGAATTGCAAGCGTAATTTTAAAGAAGAACGTTCAATTTTGGCAAGTACAATACTAATCATCATTTTAATGATCTCTGAAAATTTAGTTACAATCGGATAAAAAACACAGAAGTTATTAAGAAATTACTTTTACGAGGCGTAATCACGTGCAGCTGCACCTGGTTGCTATGACACTCCGTGACATAATAATGGTGTTCAATAAACCAACTAAAGTGTCGCCAAGCTAATAATTTCGAACCAAGAAAAGTTTTGGTATATTATTTTGGTATATTTTTGAAAAATATAATATTTTAATAGTAAAATTGGGTGGCGGGTATCTCACTGTCGAGCCAACTCGACAGTAGCTTTCTTACTTGTTTTATTTTATTCGGCACTATTACTCGCGGTTGCCAACTAGTATTATTTAGACACTTTCATAGTGGCAACATAGCTACTTGAGGTAAATTACACGACGCGATAAACGGGTCCCTGCTCGGGCGCCAATAAAGAAAAACGGGTTGTCTTTCTTTAAAAAAAAATCAATCTGATTTATTTGAGTTGTAAATTAGAACTGAAGCTTAAACAATCTAAGAGCTAATTTAAATACCGCTACTGCTCTTGGTGTCGTTGTTGCCTTTGCTGAAAAAATAGTAATGGATCCACAATCCCTCAACATAAATAATATTGGTATTAATATATGTATATATTAATCAAATCAAATTGATCACTGCTACTGGTGTCATTTATAATTCACAACACATGGACAATTTGATATAATTTTATTAAATAAGACGCACACGCACATAATAATACACAAAATATTGAAAACTTAGACTTACCTGTGCGCTGTCCGAACTCATTTTACACAATGACAACATGAAGTATTCATTTGACAATTTATCGGCTTCATTCAAGCTGTCAACGCATTCATTTGGTTCATTTCAATCGGGCGCCTTAAACTCCGAACACATACGAAGTGAATGCAAAGAGAACACGACCAACTGAATGGTATGTATTCTGAATACATACTAAAACGAATGAGTACTCTAAATGCAAACAAACTGAATGGTGTTATGCAGCCCTCTAATCCACATCCTCGTCGGTTTTAGGTTTTGACAAATACTGCAGGATTATTGCATCCGCTCTTTTGGATATCGGCTTGGCTTCAATTTTACTTTTCAAAAACTCGAATCGGGGTCGCTTTTGTAGTTCGGGTGGTGTTGCAGCCTCTGTGTTGATTTTAGGAACAAATTTTCGGACACTTCACCTTTTAAAGCTTTCACTGCTTCGTTGGCATTAAATGCGTGTAGGAATCGATCTTTTTGAAACGAGGATTAAAGTGGCGATTCTTTTCAAATCCTTCAAATCGTGCGGGCAATATTTTTCAATCAATATTTCCAATCAGTTCGAAGGCTTCAAAAACAATAATCGACTTCACTTTACTTTGAAGGTTGTTTATTTTTGAATGGAGTTCGCATACCATCGGAACTATTAGTGATACTGTCACAGCCTTGCTTTCGGATATATGCTGGGTGGCGTCATTAAAAGGTTTTAGCAGTTCAATTAGTTCTGCAACCGTATCAATTTCTTCAGTCGACAACGGGTGAGGAGCTTTTTTGCGAATCGAGAAGAACTTTTCTGATAAAAGCGTTAAGAGTTCTTATGCGCTCTATCATAGAGAAGGAGCTAATCCACCTGTAGATACTTCTTGGATTAAGCCCAATGGATTATTTACGTTTTGTGCCTCTTTTAACTTAGCATTTACAATAGTGCTAGATTTAAAAAAGGTCACGATGAGTTTGCATTTTGCCAATATTTCAGACAGACCCGGCAACTTCAAAACCTCTTGATCAATTAAGTTAAGCGTGCGAGCGAAACATGGCAGATTTTTAATCTGCAGCAAACTCACAGGATTTTTTGACTGTCGCATCATTGTCCGTCACAATACATTTTTGTTTATATCCCACTCGGTTATAATAGCCTCTAGTGTATCTGACATGTTCTTTGCGTTGTGATTAGTGGAGGTCAACAGTTTTCTTGTTGCCAACACTGTCGAGACCAACTCAAAATTTGGGTTAACAAAATGTCAGGTTACGGTTATAAATCCATCAAGAGCTTTAGATGTCCAGCAATCTGTCGTCAGCGAAACATGAGATACGCTGGTTAAAATTTGTGTCATCATAATTTTGGCTCAAAAGTTCATTACGAATGAATTTTTTACTGGGCATTTTATACCGCGGATCCAACAAATTGACCAAGTCGCGAGATCCTCTGTCTTGAATGACACTAAACGGTTGCAAATCAATTGCTATCATTCGCATTATGGCTTGGTCAATTGCGGTTTTTCGAGCCGAGCCTTTTTCGTAAAGCTTCAACTTCTTCAAAAACTTTTTGAGAGATGTTGGCGCAGGGTCACACTTTTTTACTTAAACGCTTTTTTACTTTAAATGATGCACTAGATTGGTTGTATTGCCTTTGGATTTCAGTTTGGCCTCACAGTGTTTGCAAGTTGCCTCTTGCCCGCCTACACACTTTGTAAAATGTTCCCACACAAATGAACTCTCCCTACCTCGTTTGCCCAGGTTGTTTTGAGGCCTCACGCTGCTCCCATTTGACGAGTCTTCATTATTCTCATTTGTCACATCTATAAAAGAAAAAACATATACATACATACATAAATATAAAATATAAAAAAATGTGACACAGAACAAACATGTTTCATTTCTCATCACAACATTGGGGCCCACTCATACATATGTACGCATATATATATATTTTTTTTTTTTTTTTTATTTCATGGAAAAATTTAAAATTAATAGCTATAACATTTGTAGGATAAACAAAAATAAAAGAGAAAAAAAAAACAACTGGGTAGCAGGATTGGGATTTGCCCAGGAAGCTCGTGGAACCGTCGGGATTTCTGAAGTCCCCTCCTCCGTCCGCCTCCGCTCTTTCTCTAGAGCCCGCAGCAAAGTCATTGTAGTGACCGCGAAGGTACATGCCGCCGACCAGCAGGCTTCGCTCTCCAACATGCACGTGACGAAATTGTTCACCGTTACCGGCCTTCCAAAGGTTGCCTCCAACTCCGTTGTCGCACCGGTGAACCGACGACAGTCCGTTAGGCTATGCTCCGCTGTCTCTCTGCTGCCGGGTTGTACCACAAGCAGTAGGGATCACTTTCGTGACCAAAGCGATGGAGATAGCTGGGTGAGATGAAAGTTTCCTCTTCGATTAATCCACTTCTCTAAGTCCCCGATCAGATGATGGGTCCATCGGCCCTTCGACGATGAGCCCCATCTGGGTTTCCAAATTCCAATGCTCTCGCTCCTGTTAGTCCGCGCGTCGTTTCTGCGCTCCGGTCGAGGGAGGATACAACCGTCATAGTAGTTTCTTGCCCGTTCTGTTGCCAGGATGTCTATGGGCACCATTCCGGAAATTACAATCGCCGCGTCCTCCGAAATGGTTCTGAAACCGCTGCAGACTCTCAGAGCTCCCAGTATTCCTTGTATTCCTCTACTGTATGATTTCGTGTGCATTGCCTGTGACCAAATCGGCGCTCCGTATAAAGTAGTTGCCTGTGTCACATTTTGGAGCAGCATCCGTCGCCCTTGTTTTGGCCCGCGGGTGTTCATCATGATGCTGCTGAGGGCTTATCCTATCCCAGCCGCCTTTCGACTAACTATGCTCAGGTGTTCCCTATAACTGAGTCGTGTGTCGATCCACTCCCAAATACCTGATGGCACGTCTAGAGGTGATGGTGACACCACCCAGACAAATTTGATCGTCTTCTACTGGTTTCCTGCTGCTTACCAGCACCGCCTTCGTTTTTTGTTCAGACAGCTGGAGGCCTACCGAAGAGAGCCAGTCTCTGACCAACGCAGCCGATTCACTGCAAAGCCGCTCTGCGTCACTTAGGTGTTTTGCTGTTACTACTAGTGCAACGTCGTCGGCGAAGCCCACCACCATGACATTTGGTGGCAGTTGCAGCCGGCGCATCCCGTCATACATTACGTTCCAAATAAGTGGCCCAAGGACGGATCTTTGCGGCACCCCTCCAGACACTTTGAACGTCCGCGTTCCGTCTGATATTACGTAGCGTAACACCCCCTTACGGAAATAGCTCCTTACGCTCCTAAGCAGGTATTCTGGGATCCCAAAACTCCTGAGCGCGTCCAGGGTGTGGTCCCACCTCGCCGAATTAAAAGAATTTTTTACGTACGGCGTCATAATAATGCAGTACTCCTTTCCTCCTCCACGCCACTTCTCCAGATAACGCTCTCTTTTACTATTCCTTATGGCCCTCTTGAGGTCCCTCCGCCGACCGCAGTACTGCTGTCTTCTTGCCTCAAAGTCTGGTCGGCCTCTTGAACGCTGCAGCACGCGCCTAGACTTGATGCACTTCCTCCTGATCTCAGCTGTCTCCTCTGTCCACCAGTATACGGGCTCCCTGCGCTGTCCTGGAACCCTCTTCTGCTGCATGCCGGCATTGCAGGCTTCCGTGATTGCGTCCATCAGAGCTTCTGCGCCATGCTCTGCGTTGCTGCCTAGGTCCCGACCTCCAAACGATTGAGCAAACGCCGTTGGGTTCAGGGTTTTATCCTTGTAGGAGTTCTGTGTGTGTAATCCAAGCTGAGGTCGGGTCCGGGTGTTATTCAGCTTAATTAGTATGGCGTTGTGATCGCTAGCCATATAGGTGTTGCTCATATTCCAGACTCCCTGCGGCCAGAGCGAGCAGCTGACGAATGTCAGGTCAATTATGTAGCTTAGACCGGCTCTGGTAAAGGTGTGCTGCCTACCTCTATTAAGCAAGGATACGTCGAGAGAGGCAATGGCTTCCAGGCCGCGTAATTTGCACCCTGCGTCGGCTGGTAGGGCTCGCTCAGCAGAGCCACATCCACTGAAAGTTTGCGCACTGATTGTTGGAGCAGTCTATAGGCGGCTGCGCAGTGGTTTAAGTTTAGCTGCAGAATTTTTAACATTTGCGAGCCTTTGCTGTTGGTGGCCTTCTTGCCAATAGACACCTTTTGTTGATGGCGTGGTGCATGACTTCCTTCCTTTTGTCCGCCGCACATATGAAACACTTGGCTTCCATCTCAAGTTTTCTGCTTTGTGGCCTTTCTGCCCGCATCGCAGACAGCAGTCCGTCCTGTTGTCACTCTTGCAGGCGCTGGTCATATGCCCAAACTCTAGGCACCTATAGCATATTCTTCTCTTTTCTCTCTCGCGGACTCTGCATCTCGTCCATTCAATCTTTATCTTGCCTTCGCTGAGGACTCGCGTAACTGTCGCAACCGGAAGGCTCACTACCGCTACATGTAGGCTGTCAAATCCAGGTCGAAGAGTTTTAATAGAGCCTACCTCCAGCTTCACCTCCGAGAGGGGATCGATTGCAGCGAGGATGTCCTCCCTAGTTGCCAGGCAATCGATGTCCCTAATTTCAATGGATACATCCTGACTTATGGCCTTCACCTTTGCTTCATTTCCAAGTGTTGTTCCGATGTCTTCTCCCATGCATGCATGGCCCTCTTGCATTTGCCGTCAAGCTCCAGGAGTAACCCATCTCCTGCGGTTTTCTGCACACGGTGCACGTACTCGCTTACGCTCTGAAGTTTTACATCGCCTCGTCTGGTGACCAGGCGCAGGAGATCACTGTACGATATGCCCTCGCGTGGCTGGATCAGAATGGCGTCCGGTCTGCGTTTCTGTCCTTGTGGGCTCAGATAACAATTTCTTGGGATTCTGATCTTTCTCTCCTGTCGGGAAGTGCGGTTTTCATCGGATACCTTAGGACCTGATTTAACGCTGGCCCCCGCTACTATATTGAAGGTTTTTGGATCTGACCAGGGGATGTTTGAGTTCCCGCATTCTGTCTCACTGGCTTCCCTCGTGTGTGCGGAGGTTCGGCCTCTGGGCTCTTCGTTATTTCCATCATCCTCGGCTGTAGATAGAACTTTGCCAGAAGCTCGGCTTCCACTCGTTCTGGCGGTTCTTGTTCGCAAAAGTATGCAGCGATATCGAGTTTATCTCAAGGCTCTCGAAAGTATGCAGTACTTATAGCGCTTAGCAGGTTCGTGTCACGGCTGATCAGCCGCTTTATTTGTTGAGTCGAGCTCCACACGTAGCAGCTGCTTAGCTCGTAGCGCTAGACAGCCCTGCCCACAGCTGGAGTTGAACTTCTACTCAGATCTCTTCTTCTTGACGCCGGAGAAAAGATTTTTTTGTGAGTGTGAAGAGAAAAAAGAAGTAAAATTAAAGAAAACAAGCTTTTCTTCACCTTGCCGACGGCGATGAGGCGTGGAATTTGCAATGAAGAATTTCAGAATCGTCTCCATCTCTGCAGTACGACTAATGTAAACAGCTTCTGTTAAGAAGACACAAACTATTCACTGCAGCCTTTTGTATTTGTTAATACTCGTGATCTAAGTCAGCTTTGGCCAAAACACTATGGGGGCTTGGTAGTTGACGATTGGTTTGACCATTATGTTGTGCAGCGATCTAATAATGAAGCTTACCAAAGAATCGCTCTCATGCTCACAATGCGTAAGTAGCTTTGATTTGGGTATTAGGGGGGACTAGAAAACTAAATAGGAATCCCCTCAAGTCGGTATTCCAATTTAGTATTCCAATTAAGTTTTTTGTCCCCCAAGATATTTGACTTCGTTGGAAAGTTTCGCTGTTGTTCCACTTATCGCAATTGAGTAAAGTTTGGTAAAAATTACATTTTTGTGTTAATTGATGATGCCTGATGATGCAACCTGCATTAACTCAGTCATAATATCCCCGGTTATTATTAGAGCCAGATCATCAGCACAGCCTATGGCATTGACGTTTCGTTCCACAAGTTAGTCCGTGCAGTAGTGGGAAAAGAACCCCGCCGTGTGGACTCCCCTTGACTGCCTGAATACAGAAGGTTATAGAGTCCGACCCAGTGATAAAGAATGACCTCTGTTGATTTGCCTGCTGTGCGTTGGAGATTTGTGACCTGCGGAGTGCACCGAATATGCAAAACAAAAATTTTTTTACGACCTTCATCAGAAAGGATGTAAGGCTGATGGGCCCGCAGGATTTTGGTTAATCCAAAGAACGGGTCCCCTGTTTAGGGATAAGCACCCTATCAGATCTCCTCCAATTGTGGGGAACATATCTTTAAGAGAAGCTCGTTATAAGTAGGCCGATCAGGGGATCAGGGATTTTCTCCAAACTCCTTCAAAGTAAGGAGAGTTAGGAAGTTTCATTGGCATCCGGAGCTTTATAGGGTAAGAAAGAATATATAGCCCACCTCACCTTTTGGGGTAAAAAATTGTGTCGGATTGTCCTGGAAGATCGAACCTGATGTGATGGTGGTCCGATAGTGAGGTTTCATTGGTTACCCGCCAATTAGTAAGAAAACTTGCTAATAAGTAGTAATAAGCTTACTAGGGTGAGATGCAAGACCTCCTCCCTAATAGCATTAACAAAAGTTGGACCGTTCACGATTTTGGCCTCCGACCTACCAAGTCTCGTTGAGAAGAGCACTGTTGATTTTGTTTTCAAAGACGACCCTACACAAGGTGGCTTACGTGTATCTGGCGTGGTGCAGGTTTATCTGGAGGACTTAAACGGCACTCATTTGTTTTCCGGTCGGATTTCAGTGGAAGACCACCCGCCCTTCAAGACACACACCACCTTCAAGACGCACAGCTCTTCGGCTATCGGGAAGTGACACGCGGTGTAGGTCACCTAATGGCACCATCTCCGGGAGACGATCTCCTTCTAGGCGGATCAGTGTCATTGCTGCCCACTGGAGCTGACAGCAACGGTTTCGCCTCAACCTTAGACCTGCATTCCTGGATTCATCAGTCGGCAGTCACATTTGTGAGCACCAAGGGTTGGAAGAGCACTACGCTGACCACGGTCGTTGAAAGGACAGGGGGCCGTAGGTCCTACCTATTCGAGCACTGGTCGCCGGGAAGCAGTGCCTCCGTATAACCCCTGATGGCGTTATTATTCAAATGAGCTTAATTCTATCACGAGCATCTTGCATGACACCTCGTTCCCCAACATGGCGAAGTTAGTCTTCGACCCACACTCATGGTGTGCAGGAACACATGCCACTGCGATGAGCAGAGCCCATTTTGGTAACCAATGTAGCTTGTCCTTATTGACCATCAAGATAGTCATTACCCATGACTCAGATAATACCTAATGTTTTAGCCCTACCCAGAGAAGCTGAGCTAAGCATACAAAGAAACATGTGTACCAATTTCTATGCATAGGCTTTGGAGGAAGTAACAACTCTTCTGATGGTAGTATAAAGCATAATTGATAAAGCGACAGAAAGAGAAAGAATAGTGACCGTAATACCAATCAACAGAGTAATAACGATGACAAGAAGAATGTCCTAAAACCGATGTAGTTTGACCATCTACTGGATTTAGAAAAGGCAGTGGCCATGGTGCGCATGACAGACCAGAGTCATCAGAGAGTGAACAACGTCATTCAAAGCATTGCTAGAGACCATGAAAAACAATACAGAGACGCTGCATAGCCGATATTGATGACGAGTCGAATCGTGACGATTTGTTGATTTTTTTGGGGTACGCTCATCGAACGATAGAAAGCTGGGAGAAACTATTAAGTAAGTAAGCTACTGCTCATCAATAATAAAAATGTTAACCACAAACTTTCAGAAAGGGCAGATACACTTGCAACATATAAGCGCACAAACACGCAGTGTTACATGCGCAGCGTCAGCTACATGGCTAACAAATGACAGAGTTCAAATAATTGCTGATATATCTGCAAAATATAATCACACGCTTGCTGCACAGAAACGACGCACGCAGTGTCAGTAACATTACGATCAGCTACTACTAACTAATAACTGCAACGGAAATGCGACCAACAACGCTAGCGGTGACAGCTGCAGCAGTAACAACAGCCGCGGCGACAACGACAGCAACCACAGCGGAAGCAGTCGTCTTTTAGTTAAGCTTTAGATTGTTTAAGAGATTTCTAATTGAGGATTCAAATAACGTAGTTCACCATCTTTTTTATAACAATATAAGCCAATTAAGTTAACTGAATCACGAGCAGAAACCTGTTCATCACGTCGTGTAATTTGCCTCAAGGCAGCTAAGAAGCCATTGTGGAAGTGTCTTAAGAACACTGTTGGCAACCGCTAGTAATAATGCCGAAATAAAATAAAAAATTTGGTGCTCCGAAAAATAACGTGTCAAACATTGCCGCTGACATTCTTGTAGTTCCCACTCGCAGGAACTCCGTTGTTGCTGTAAGGATAAAATGGATAAGTCGTGGGAGATTGACCGGAATGAATTTATTACTGCAAGCTTACGATATAAGAAGCTTAGAAATGCAGAAAAAGATTGTCCGATTAAGTGGCAGGAATGAGCTATATCTATCGTCCTAAAGCCAACCCACCAACAGCCACTACACCGATAGCCATTCCTGAGCTCTTGGACGTAATAGTAATACCTTTAGGCCTTATTTAGGGACGTACCCCAAAGAGGTGAGATCATACAAGCATTAGGTCTACAGGGCAAGGAAAGACACACAGCAACCGAAATAGGTCAATATAAAGGCAATAAACAGGACGTCATCCGTCTAATCGGGGAATTCTCCGGTGACAGAGCGTCTTTCGGATCGGGGAAGTAGACCGTTGACAGAATAATGACTATATTTAAGGAACAAGAATAGACATATAAATACCACTTAATTATGTTACCCATACGTACAAAAGTAGTAGGCGTTGGAAATATTCAACAGTTCGTTGAACTGGAAAGACATCTCCAGATGCGTCACTGAGCATTTTGCAGACAAATGAGACCTAATGGTAGAATATCAGTTATTATTAAAATTTTACAACTCAATGCACAAGCAGTCAGCAACATTAATATTCGCTCCGATCATAAAATACTTCCCCAAAAAATTCAGCATTTCTCACATAACAGTGCTTTTTGACCGATGGCATAATTAGACTTTCAAAAGAAATTTACGGTAGTCATCAATTTTCCAAAACTGAATGACCTAAATTTTTCGAATCGATATCCGATCCCAGAAATGGGTAAAATACTCACTCAATTGGCTGAAAACAAATAATTTTGACTAATAGAGATGAGAAGTGGCTTTCCAAATCTTATTGTCTGAAATAAATATAGAGAAAGTAGCTTTATCTATCAATGGAGGTAAATTCGAATTCACAAGACTACCGATTGGTTTAAAGAATTCAACTTCAATATTTTAATGCGCTTAGGAGATATTTTAAGGTGTCACGAAAGTAAGATATGTTACGTATAAATTAATCATATAATCGTGTTTACATTATGTCAGAGACCTGAAGTAAGTTTTCACGACTCTACATAAATTCAAGAGAACATTAGTCTCATTAGTCGTAATACTTTGCTACCCCCACTTTCGGAACGAATTTTACTTAACTACTGACATCCTACTATTGGAGCTGATCTCGAACAAAAGGGTGTGCCTTGCAAGTGGCTTGCACCAAATCCCATTGCCTAAAGTTGGAATTCACAAGGCTATCATTAAACAACATTATAAGACACCACACAAATAAGACGTACGTAACATATGTAAACATCGGTGACATAATCGTCCTTAGGAAGACAGAAGCCGATCATGTCAGAGATCTAGAGAAAATTTTCAGGCGTCAAAACTAATGATGAGAATGTAAAACCGATACGGAATTTCGCCGAGCCAAAAACGCAAAAAGATTTTCGAATCTTCTATCTATAGGCCATCAAGGGTCTATGCCAAAATAGCTAAGCCTCTTTCTTCACCATTTAGAGGAGATTCTCTAAAAATATGTCTAATATAATTAACATCGCTTTGTATTTAGAGGGAATAGACTCATTTAATAAAACAAGAGAAGTTTAGTCTCGCAAGACCTAACATTCTGCTACTCCGACTTTCAGATGGAAGTGAAATCTTAAGCAATTCTCGACTAAAATGCTAGGCCGATAACTTTTACATCGCATGCATTCAGTAAAACGGAAGAATACTACCTAACAAATGAGAAGGAAATACTGACTAAAGTATGGCCATAGCAAGTTATCTACATATGTATGTCAGGATAGACGAACTGTTAGGATCAAAATTGTCACCAAAGTTCAGAAAGGCAATTGTGTTAGAAAACAGGTACACTACCGTAAAAACACAATCAGGGAAAATTATACATAAGAAAAATATTAAAACGGTAAAAATCATTTAACAGATTTTCTTGTCATTGTTCCAAACTAGCCACAATCTTATATTACTCCAATTTTCAACGGATACCTATTAAAACTGATGAAGTAGCAACACAGAACGGGGTATATAGAATAATTAATGTTTTTAACGCGGAAGAATATTAACACACTGCATGGAAACTAGAGGAAGCACTGGGAAATGTGAGTCGCTGACACCAGCTTTTCCCATTTTTGGAATTTGAACTCAAAAAATTTAAAATTGTGAACCAATAATCTTATTAAGATAACAATAGAACAAACCCAATTCAAAGAACAAATAATATCTGTATTAAAATAAAAATTTCAAATTTTTAATGATTTTATATTTGTCATTGACTGTGCCAAAAACAAACACTATAAACTTCATAATTTTGTCAAAAATTAAGTGAAAGAAATTATGTGAAATCGAACAAATGCTGGAAAATTAAAAAGTAGCAACTTTTTCAAGACATGCTATACATGATAAATATACCACTAATAGGAATTATGCACATCAATTATAATTAAGCCAATATAAAGAAATAAAGCTTTAAATATAATTAAATACGAAAATATCATCAAATGTAATAACATTATTTTCGTACAAAAAAAATATATGGGAAATATATTCCACGACAAGGATTGGCGATGACGTGTAAGAAAACGGGAAGACAAGGCAAGATACGCTACGCTAAGCTATTCCCTCACTCTTCCAGATGCTAGCAGAGAAAACCAAAGTAGAGGAGACATTATCTTTGCAATTAGAGAAATAAGAGATCGGAAATTAACATTGGACCTACACAGTAGTACCACCTTCCCAGCCGAAGGGCGTTTCGCATAACAACACCTAGCATAGTTTTATGATCAGAAAGCGAAGAAAGGTTTAGTAATAAAAGTCTATTACGATATGAAGGCAATTTAAAATAATATTAGGATTCCAGTCAAGATTACAAAGAGTAAGGAAAAGAAATATTTCAACACAGATTCATAACAATCTTGGTGCACATTATACTGCAGACACCATATATTAAATCCACACTCAAGTATAGGACGATCCAGTGAGATAACCAGAGGTTTCGCTATGTGGGGATCAATGAATTACTAATTGCTTAAATGTGCAACGCCCCTAAAGTATGACACATATGTTACAATTTAGATTTAATAATTTTAAAACACACCGCGGTTGAGAACAATAAAGGTCCGATTGCAATCTAAGACTACGCAGGTGATCATTAAAAGTCGGACATAGCTTAAAATCATCATTTAATCAAAGGCATTTATGACTGTTGCAAATAATAAAAGGCTTAGAGTACGCCTGAAGTTACCTGGACGGTCTTAGACACAGTGCCCTTGTAAAGTACCTCTTGAATTCTACATGAGAGGTATGAAAATATCCACAAAATAAAGATTTGGGGAAATTCAAGATGATTGAACTTCTATAATATAAGACTATGATTGACGGAATTAAAGGCATTTGAATTTTAAATTACAAACCTTCAATAAAGATTTTTTTTTTTTAGGTCATGGATTTTAAAAAATGTATGGAGGAACCGTCTGCGATCCCATAAAGTATATATATTCTTGATCAGCATCAACAGCCGAGCCGATATAGCCCTGTCTGTCAGTCTGTATGAACATCGAGATTTCAGAGACTATAAAAGCTAGAGCTACCAAATTTGGAGACAACATAAAACCTCGGTAGGCAGATGAAGTTTATTTTAGTTGTTGGCCACTCCCATTTTCGCCTCTGTAAAACACTAAAAACTCATTCACAGCCACAATTATAAACATACGGCATTTGTTTTACGAGCCACATGTGAAGAATCCTAGCGCGGACGGTTGGTGATCATTAAGATCGGACGATAAACATGGAAGATATAGAAGTAGAAAGGCTAGTAGAAGGGTCCCGAGCTCAAATGCCGAACAGGTCATCTCAGAATATTTTTTTTTTCAAATATTATTTTAATGATTAGTATTTCTCGTAATAAGAGCTGTGTCATAATGCATTTTTACCCAAGTTCATCAAAATAGGATGGTGGTTGAGTTGCGAAGAGTTGATCGAAAGTTGGCGGTTATTGTTTTAATATATATATATCTCATTAAAATGAGATGGTGGCGTGATTGTTTGAGTAGCGGAGTAGTGATTCAGTGTTGGCAGCTTAAACCCCGTTCGGCCAAATTTAAGACTCCAAATTTTTTTAATTGTTCATAATATTTATAATGTGCATAAATATACATTATTTAATATGTGAGTGCTGTTGTACAACACATAATAACATAACATTTAACTGTTTTGGTTTTTTGCATACGAATATGACAATTTGACTTAATAACACAATTTGTGCTATCGGGATCCTGAAAGAGAGATCCAGAGGATGAAATCTTTTCAATCTTCGTCTCTGGTTACTGTTGTCTAACAGCTCGATGGCAAAGTGGTTCCCATGATCGTTTAATTTTTTCAAGTGCCTCTTGCTTGTTGTGTTAATTTTCTCCACTACTAAAAGAATTTTTAAGTCCCCTCGAATAGCAGAGTTACGCACGTAAAATGGGGATCTAATGATCTGCCTGATGATTTTGGTTTGACATCTTTTAAGCCTTTGGTTGTTAGTTGATGCGGCAGTGCCCCAAAGTTCAATACTAATTTCCACGCTGGTTTGATTATGGTCTTGTATAGAAGGAGCTTGTTTTTGGATATTAATTTGATCCTTCTGAATAGCAGCCATTCCATTCTTCGGAATTTGTACGGTATAAGCTTTTCTTTCCCAGTTATATGTTCGTTCCATGTAAGGTATTTGTCTAGCGTTAGATCTAGGTATTTGGCAGACTCAGACTGTGGAATTATAGCCCCATTAATTGTCATAGGCGGAGAGATTCCGGGTCTAAGAGTGAAAACTGTGTTCGTTGATTTTTCGGCATTAATAACTATGTTCCATCCATCGTTAAGCACTTCCTGCAGCATATGCCCTGCTATATCAAGAGAGTGCTTTTCCTCTAGTATGAGCAGCAATCACTTTAAAAACAGTTTTTAGAGGATTTTAGATAGGATGGCAAGAAGACTGATTGGCCTGTAAGACGCAAGATTGATGAAAATTTTAATAGTGGTAGTAGATTAACATTTCACAAGCCTAGCCCAGTAGGGTGAAGTTTTAGATTTTCAGCAGTGTTGCAGTTGAGAAGTTATTAGTTTTGTACCTCGTTGAATTTATTTCCTTTTCAAATAATTTATTAAGTGGTTTACAGAGTCTTTCTGCACAAGACCTAAGCACGCAGCTAGGAACTCCACCAGGGTCTGTATAAAAAACTTGTTTGCAAAAGTTAAGGTCATATCAGAGTAAACTATGATTAATTAAGAGCCAAAAATGCAATTAGATTGATCATGCAAAAGCATGATCTTTGAAAGCTGTTTTTCTTTCAAAAAATACCTTTAGTGGAAATGTTGACGTCTTCCGCTTCGAGTTTACGAAGTCATAAAAGCGTTTCGCATCGCTCGACAATCTGAGTCTAAACTATCCTAAATAATCCGTGTAGGATTCATAAATTAGGGAAGATAAATTGGATCAAGCAACAGAATAGCGAGAAAAAAAGACAGAACCAGTTTTCTTGTATTTTTTATATAGCTTTGATGTTTTATTTGTAAACATTGTTAGTTCTTATAAACAATTATGGTGGAGTATGAAAAGGAACACAAATAACAAACAGAGAATGTAGAAAAAAATCTCACTTGCATTATCCAGATCAATACTTGAAAAAATTTGGGACCTGTCAGTCGGTAAAAGAAGCTGAGAAACTTTTTGTAAAATCGGTCTTCCGAAAATAACCAACCCGCTTCTCCAGTAATATCAGTGGACCAGAAACCCTTGTTGAGAGGTTATGTAGGATACTTAGTGGCATGTAACAGTTGGGTTCCATATTGTTGATGTATAGAAACAATTGAGTTATGTTTTATTCACTTTATTTCAATATGTATAAACTTAATACTGTTTTTACACGGTAGATTGGTTCCAAAAAAAACCGTGTAAAATAAGGCAGTCATCATATGCAAAAATAGGTGATTGGTTCCTAATCTCTAAAACCTATTAAAATTAGTGAAAATCAAGAATTTTTTAAGAAGAAGTATTCATGTTTATTTTATTAAATCACATATACAATGTTTATTTTTACAAGCATAGTAATTAAAGATAAACAAGGTGGCCGCTTTAGTTGGTTTATTGAACACCATTATTATGTCGCGGAGTGTCGTAGCAACTAACTAGGTGCAGCTGCACGTGGTAACTCCTTATAAAAGTAATATCTTAATAACTTCTGTGTTTTTTATCCGATTGTAACCAAATTTTCAGAGATCATTAAGATGGTGCTTAATATTGTGCGATAGTGCTTAGTATTGTGCGTAAATTGAACGTTCTAGGTTTTAAAAGACGCTTACAATTTGGTTTTATTCGATTTTCGGTGGCGGGTTCGGATTTGGTGGCCGCCAAAATCAAAAACAAACTTGATCTGCGTGCAACAATAAGACATACTGTTTGATGCTCTATCTCTTATAGTTCCTGAGATCTAGGTGTTCATACGGACGGACAGACGGACATAGCTTTATGGGGTTGGAGATGCTTCCTTCTGCCTGTTACATACATTTTTGGTCGGCACAAAGCCATAATACCCCTCTACACTTTGGGTAGGCGGATATAATTAGTGATAATCATAAATACAGGAACATAAATTTAATTGCTGTCATCATCAGTTATTCGCATTCGCTTGCTTCGAACGCGTATACAATCACTATCATCGCTGGAATAATTTAGAACTGGACTTTCTCTTGCTCGTTCAGCATCCACATTTTTAACAATGAACTCTGTTATGAGACGTTGCTCGCAATTCTAGCTAACTCTTTGTATAATTCTTTGTAACGAGCCATACACGAATTCAGCTCAAGTTGGAATTGTGCAGCTCTTTTGACATTAGGATCATTTATGTCGAAATGGTGTCCTAATTTATTTGCAAGTTGAAGTCCTTCTTGAATTAAATTTGCAGTTAAGTTTACAGGTTCCTCACTATCACTGCTTTCTATAGAATCGGCATTCTGTGAGGCAAAATGCAATATTTCGTCTTCGCTAAGAACTTTATCAATCATCAGTTCCTCATTGTCATCGAATACCATATCATCAAAACCCTCTCCACCAACTGCGTGTGCCAAAGCAATAATATTGGGATATTCGTTTGTATTTGGATCCACAAGATATTTACTTTTTACGCATTCTGGCCAAATTGCTCTCCAACATCCGTTTAAGGTTGATGATCGTAAATCTGATAATGCTAAACCAGCATGTGTAACGCAATCTTTAATATAAAACTTTTTCCAGGCATCAATTACTGTAAGAGTTTTATCCTTATTCAAAGTGTCCAAAATGTACTGGAATGTTCGTTTGATGTAGTAAGTTTTAAATGTTGCGATAATTCCTTGGTCCAGTGGTTGGATAATGGATGTGGTATTCGGTGGCAAGAACAAAACTTGTACATTTTCGTGTTCCAACTGAGGATGCCCGGGTGCATTGAAGAACTTTAAATTCTAAGCCTTTTTTATTCATATATTTTCTAGTTTCTGGCACAAAATATTTAATGAACCATTCTGTGAAAACTGTAGTTGTCACCCATGCTTTTTTATAAGCCATCCAATTAACAGGCAAGGTAGCAAAATCGACAACTTTCATTGCTCGAGGTTTAAGAGCACGATTGATAAGCAGGGGCTTGAACATCCGATCTCCAGAAGCGTTACTACAAAATAAAAATGTTACTCGATCTTTTTCAACTTAATAACCACCAGCACTTTTTTGTGATTTGGCAACATATGTTCTTCTAGGCATTTTTTCCCAAAAAAGACCAGTTTCGTCGCCATTAAAAACCTGATCTGGACTATATCCACCATCGGCTATTATTTTTTTAAGTTTTAATGGAAATTCTTTGGCGGCTTTCTGGTCTCCAGAAGCAATCTCGCCCTTGATTTTTATATTATGAAGCACATGCCTTTGGAGAAATCCCGTTAACCAACCTGTGCTTGCAGAAAATAAGTAGCTCTTCTCAGGAGTTGATTGTGTGGATGTAGACGGTTGTTCGTCTTTTGTCATTTTATTAAATCTTAATAAATTTTGATATTGTTTCTACGGGAATTTGTTTTTGTGCATTGTCGTCAAGCCATATTATGAGTGCTTTTTCCATTTTTTCTTTAACAGCATCTCTATGATGATGACTTAACTGATAATTTCGTACCAGAAAAAACCGATTGCCTAATTACAATTTCATTTTTTTTATAGTGCTTATTGTGGCTTCATTTAATCCGAACATTTTGCCAAGAAATGTTGAGCCTTCTCCATTTCGAAGGCGATCTAAAATTTCAATTTTGTATTTGACATTTTCTTCAGGAATTCATAAAATATTTAACAAAATTAAAAAATATAAATAACTTAATCCACAGGTTAGTAGGAAAAATTGAAAGAGCCTTTGTATCCAAGAACATTGCTTTGTGCTCTTTTCTGGATATAGAAGGTGCTTTTGATAATACCGGCTACGGGTCAATCTCTACTGCTCTAGAACGTAGAGGAACTGCCCGTCCATTGATCCGGTTTATTGAAGCTATGCTCAAACACCGGATTATCACTTCCACCCTGGACTCCACGACTGCATGCATTAATGCAGGCAAAGGCTGTCCCCAGGGAGGGGTTCTATACCCCCTACTCTGGTCCTTAGTAGTTGACGAACTACTAGTCTTACTCTCCGAGCAGGGCGTTGAAGCGATCGGCTATGCTGACGACCTGGCTCTAATAGTGACCGGGAAAATATACCAGCACCGTGACAGAGTTGATGCAATCAGCTCTGAACACGGTAAGTAGATGGTGCGCAGATGTTGGTCTTAGCTTGGAGCAGATTGGCAGCCAGTTCTATCTCACTGATAGAGCTAGGATTGCTGACCAATAGGTCTGCTTTGAAAACTACAGAGGCTTTTTTTTAGAGCTCCCAATTTGTATTTTTTCGGACAGAAGGAGTTTTGGCGAATTTCGACTTGGCTAGGAAGATCAAACCTGATGTGCTGATGGTCTGACAAAGTGGCTTCGTCTGTAACCCGCCAGTTAACAAGCGAACTCGCTATCGAGGTGCTGATTAGGATGAAATCTAAAACCTCTTCCCTAATAGCATTTATAAAAGTGGGTTTGCACCCTATGTTAGCTACATCTAATTGACAACACAATAAGTAGTCTAAGAGGGACTCACCACGTTTGCTGATGTCGCTGCTCCCCAGATCGTATGATGTGCATTGGCATCACAGCCGATCACGAGCGGCTTGTTGATGCGACGACAGAATTTCACCAGCCGCTGGACCTCTGCTGGGGGTACATCATCCACATTGCCCGGGAAGTATGCGGAGGCGATCACAACTTCCCGGACACCGTCTGCAGTGGCTATCTCAATAGCCGTTACTGCCAGGTCTCTGTGGATGAAGTTAGTTAGTGGGAAATGTCTGACACTGTTATCCATAAGTATAGCAGTGCGCGGGGCACCTCCCATACGGTCATATAACAACTTACAGGATCCACATGAAAGTCCACGTATTTGGCCACCGACAACCTAGACAGGTTCATTACTAGCGTCGAAGAATTACTTTTGCTCATCAGATCAGTTGACAAAACATCCTACGGCCAACTCCTTTTAAGAGCCGTTCGTTGCAATATCATAGGGAAAGCAAATGTAGCCCTGAATCTTTGCGACACTCGACTGAACTGGGACGATATTAAGACAAACCCCAAAACCTCTTTATACCAATAAGAAAACTGAAGCGCTGATACTTAGGGAAATACAAAATCTCCCAAACGGATTTTCAATGGGAAAGCTATTTAATACCATTATCAGAATGAGAAACGAATTACTTACACTAGCTAAAGAGTCAGACGATACAGGATACGGACTCATTACTAAACGTACTCTCTTCAATGACGTTTGCCTTAACGCATTTATCATAGGATTGAAAGAACAATTACCAGAACAAGGAACCCTACAACTATTGGAAAAGCATACGAATACGGACAATTAGAACAAAGATTCTTCTTCCAAAATGCAAACAGACAGTCAGGGGATCGTCAACACGATAACTCTTCGGACAGGAGACGCTCTTATTCTAACAACCGTTACAATTCGAACCAACAAAATAATCAACAAGGGGGACAAACGAACTATAACTCAAACTCTTCTCTCGTAACCAAGGAGGACAAACGTCAAGTAACCCAAACTCTTCCCGTAATCACGGACAAGCAACTGGTAATCAAAACCCTTTCCGCAACCACGGGAAACCAATCAACCAACACGACAAAAATAATACTAACACGAATGCTAATTTCTGCAACATTAATGATGACAGAAATTTTTCACAAAAAGCCTCGGGAGACCGGTCGGCTACTTATGTAAAAAACTCATGGGCCATCCTTACCCTTTGTTATGCTATGCCCAACACCTACTCCTTCACAGCCACTTATTAATTTATAAATGCAGCCTTAGTCGCAGAAAACCATGTAAAAATCATGTGTCAAGCATAAAAATCAATACAGTACTTAACACATTCCAAGTTCTAAAATTTACAGAGATAATTAAATTCCAACAATTTCAACAAATGCCAAATCACAAATTTCTCTTATTTAACTTCCATCACCATTTCAATGGCCTCTTAGGCATGAATTTTTTGTCCACTTTGAATGCGAAAATAAACATTGCAGACTCTATCCTAGAAACACCAGTAACTGCGATGCCAATTTTAACACGAACTAACCCTGTAGATATTCTACACGACATACCGCTAAACAGCAAGATAAGACTTCCACTACCTGTAAATTTCATGCAAGGAGATTTCATATACGAGACCACAAACTTTGACAATCAAATATCCCTAGCAGGGGGATTGTATACTGCAACTGCAGGTGTAGCCTATTTCGAAGTATGCAACAACTCAGCCTATAACCAAACTCTATTGTTAGAAGAACCATTACAAGCACAAGAATTTTCTGAACACATTATGGACTTTTACACTGCACGACTACAACTGCAAATAATACCAAAACAGACATTAGGAACAACATATACACTTTACAATATATCAATAAATTAAAACTTAACATCGACACTTTATTAGAACACATTAAGAATATTGCTGAAAGCTTACTTGCTAGTAAGTCAGGTTTCATTCCTAAATTTTTGTTCAACATCGAACAATTACAACACATAAGAGAAATTTTTAAGAAACAAGACATAAATATAAAACTAGACGAACATATTTACAATTTATTGTTATCATCTTGCTACACTTTCGAATCAAAATTATTGTTTACTGTTAAGATACCAATTTCTGATAAACAAATGAAACATTTCATCCACGTAATTCCCTTACCTATAAATTCATCATCCTTCATCTTATCCCCGGAATATTTGGCATACCATGACGACGACGTCTATTGCAGCACAGTTGTTTAAAAATCGAACACAACTACTTTTGCCCAGAAACAAAGAAGGGAAAATCAAACCCTAATTAACGATCTCAAACAAGCTAAGTGCGATATGGTTGAAGTGGAACCAATTGTTGATATATTCGAAGCTGAAAAGGGAATAATTTTTATCTTCAATGGACATAACATCTTAATAAAGTCTGATTGCCAGGAGGATACTTACGTAAAAGGATCAGCAATACTACGTTATAACAACTACACTATAATAATAAACGACATCGAGTACACGGATGAAGAAGTCATGGAAGAAGACCAGTTTTTCTTGCTACCACCGATTGAACGAGTAGTAAAGAACCAAACATTGAAAGTTCTATTACTCGAGAAGCTACACTTAGAAGCATTAGCAAAAACTGGGAAAATCGTCCACATGGACGACATGGCTCAATACCATTTAACCGCCACCTACCTTGGTTTTGCTACAGTACTAATACTCGCAATAAGCTCACGAATCTGCAATAAGAAGAAAACAAATTTTATCCCGCAAGACGCCCGGACACCTCAACTTTCACCCCACCTCGTCGAGTCAACCATCCCTTCCCCTCTCCACACTAGGGGGGAAGGAGTTACCATTCCCCGCATCGATCCCTCGCAACAAATAACACCGCCAACGAAAACATCCCGGTCAGTGGCATCAATGTGACTACTCAGCAAACTAAACGTAAAGACAAACACTCAGCAACCTAAACATAAATGCAAACACACAATGAGCTATACGAAGTTGCGTAAGTGTTGACATTGACGACCGGATGGAGCTGGCTGGCCACCCACGGGACATACCAATTCATATTTGCATCTCACTCATTCCTATCTCATTCCTATCCCATTCTCATTCCTATTTGATTCAATTCCCAATCGTTTTGATAAATCACTATATAAGCTTAAGAACGAATTGAATAAACTCTCTCTTGTATTTTGGATTCTCAACAACTTGGAAGGCATTTTTTATTGAAAGAACATCTAAGCTTTATGCCATTATGTAAATTACTTATTATAAGGAGGTACACCCAATACCCCGTACCATAATTCCCGCGCCTTCCACGGAAATGGCGAGGGCCACTCGAGGGTGGCGCGCCACCACGACGTCCTCGCCCTCCACTAAAAAACTAGCAACTAACACGCACACTAAGAGCATCAACAGTGTGATAATGACCAATGAAAACGCTTTCACGAGACCCGCGGCTCGGCGGGATAACAACAACACTAAGACATATCCAGAATTGGGTGATCGCCCACTGGCTGGACGACCCGGAGGCGCCAGATGACACCGACATCGTCATTGAGCACGGTTACCAAACTCGACGCGCCAGGCCGACGGTGTACCACAACGAAATGGTGGTGTTCATTCCGGACTCGGACGGCTTCAGCCTGACTCGGGTCCGGAACCGCGGATGTCGATTGACCCGGAGAGCGAGGAGGAGGAACCGCCGGTATGGCAAATAGAGGTCGTGGAGATAACCAGCACTACGAGCGGGTCCACCGCAGCAGCCGACAGCACGCCCAGCTCGCCAGCCAACACGGACACCCACCAGCGCAGCCCAAGCACCACCTTGCCACCCTTACCCATGCCGCAACGCATGACAGCGGCCACCCCATCCCGTCACACCGTCCAAGCTACGGGCATACGCTCTTTTAGCGCGTATAGCAGCAGCAGCAACGTCGGCCACCATTCTACCATCACCAGCACGCACCCTCAGCGCAACCCAAGCCCACCGGTCAAAGGAAGCGACGAAGATTTTAGCCTGGGGTTGAGCGACGAGGCCGCCCAGGAACTGTTGACATACCTACAGGTATGCCCAGGTGTCGGGCTAAATACACTAGACCGCCGACTGCCGGAGACACTAGTCTGGGGGGTCCAGAGCGAGCTGGCCCGAGCAGAGCAAAAGAGAACACGGATCCTCCGAAGATCGACGACACCTTGTTTAGAGTGACCTTTACTAAGGACCACAGGGTTGAGGTCTCTTCAATTCCGCCGAAGGGGGTGTGAGGAGGTGGGGTCCCCCTCCCACATTTTCTATCATCTCATCATAGTTATTACCATTATTAATAGTATTAAGTTATTTTCGTCATTAGTCCTAAGTCGCCATCATTACATTTTTCTACCTTATTAATAGTATTAAGTCGCCATCATTAGTATTAGATTATTAGGATTAACATAGGCACGAAGCCAACTAGTATTAAACGGAGAGAGTACTTTGGGTGAGCTAGCCAAAGATTTACAAAATTAACAGACAATAAGTGCGGTTAGGGACATTGTAGATAGTAGATTTAAAGCCCCTTGTAAATATTCAATAAAACGTCTAGAACAATAAACAACAACACCCCTTCTTATCCCTTCTAAAGTGAGAGTGATGTCAAATTAAAGGCCGACAGTGATCCAACTATAAGACCCTGTGCCGAAGACCAAGTTACGAGTCCCAGTGTGGGGGGGTGTGATCCACAACCACCAAGACAAGTTTCGGTCAGTAGGTCAAGGCATTGACAGTTCGTTTTGTGTCCATCTCGATCTATAAAAAGCCAACCGTGGGGTCATAGCCAAGAGGCTAGCGCCGAAGACCATGTTGTTACCAACCTGTAATTAATATACTTAAGTCCGGTACGAATGACCATTTGTGGACTTCCAAAGAAATTACAACACCAGCACACTTTTCTTCTTATTTTAACACTATGTTTATTAGCAAATTAATATTAATAAAATACATATTTCATTTGGTTGACTTTTAAATTTTCGCGACAAAGCTAAAACGTGTTTCGTGTCGAGGCGCTGAACTAGAATCCGATTCTTGATTCATGAACCGGTATCAAAAAAAAAGAATAACAAAAGGAGTTCGTTTCGTGAACTTAAAAGATCGCTTATCAATTACCAAACTTAACTAATTATTAAATTCAAATATATTTTTTAACGATGAATATCGTTAAAATCCACAACACTCCTCCCAAAGTATTGGAATTCATTTATCAATACTTTCAGATGGGGTAATTACATTTAACTTAATTAATTTTAGAACGGGTCTTTCGTATGTTCCATTCTTTGTTTTTACATCCACAACTCTAACTTTACCATCAGTAGATGGATAAGTGTTTACAATTTTGCCCATTGGCCAGGAGTTTCTGGAAAGATTTGAATCGCTTATTAATACAATGTCTCCTTCGTTTAAAGGCTTATTATCTTTTATCCATTTTCGATTACATAATAGATATTGTCTATAATCTCTTTTCCACTTATGTCAAAATAAGTCTGATATTTTTGCGCAGCTTTCCACATGTTTAACATTTTGAGATCATTGCAAGTGGCATCTGAGTAAAATGAGTCTCTATAATTAGGACCAATTAGTACATTGTAGGGAGTTAATGGTTCTGATTCAATCAATTCAGAGGGTATTTAAAAAAGTGGTCTACTGTTCAACATAAATTCAATTTAACAAAATATTGTTCTTAATACATATTCCTTTGGAAATCTCTCTTTTTAAAAGATACATTAAATATTTTTTGTTGACTGAATGAGACGTTCCCAGGCTCCTCCCATGTGTGGGGATAAGGGGCGTTAAAAAACCATGTACATTTTTTTGTTGTCATAAACTGGATGATTTCATCTTTTGGCCAATTTTCCATAATTTCTTTTAAATTTTTACTGGCCTTAACAAAATTTGTCCCATTATCCGAATAAAGCTCTGTAGGAAAACCTCTACGGCTTCCAAATTGTCGGAAAACATGCATAAACTAAGATTTCAAATGGGCCGAAATAGTCTACTCCCGTTTTTAAAAAATTTTTTCGGTCTGTTCAATTCTATAGAAAGGTAACTGACCCATTATGGGTATAAGAGGTTTTGAATTTTTATTTCTGCAGTACTGACAATTCCTGGCTACTTTTTTTACAAGACTTCGACATTTTATTATCCAGTACTTTGACGTAAGTTGGCTATCATAGTTTCGGTGCAGATATGACAGTTCTGCACATGATAATATTTGACTATTAATTCTGTAACGACATGTTTTTTTGTCTAGGATTATCGGGTTCTTAAAATCAAAGTATTCTTCCGTAATATTATTAAGCCGTCCTCGTAGTCTTATTAATCCATGTTCAGTCAGATATACAGGTAGTGTTTTCAAAGAACTAAATCTGTCTAGTGAATTTGACTTTAAGAGATTTTCAATGTCCTTCTTATATGAGTCAAATTGTACCTTTCGGTAAATTAAATGCTCAGCTCTATCTAATTCATTCGCTGTCAGTTCGCCCTTAAGTTTTCGTTCCTTGTTCGATTTTAAATTGTTTATGTATCTCATAGTCCATACAGTACACCGTAAGTATCGCATCCAGTTTGAGAATCTTGAAATATCAGGTAAAATTATATTAATTTTTGACTCAATACTAACATTAACACATTCTTTTTCTACTTCGTTATTATGTTCCTGACTAATAATGGTAACTAATGGTAACTTTTTCCCTAGAGGCCATTCAGAATATGGTTTATATAAAAATGGTGGCCCTTTAAACCAAATGTCATCATTAGAAAAGATTGTCTTAATAATTTTTGTTGCTTTGTCTGCTGGGTTTAATTTTAATGGAACATAACGCCAGTCACACATGTTAGTAAGCTCTTGGATTTCTCCTAGACGTTGTGCTACAAATACTTTAAAGCGTTTATTCCTAGATGTTAGCCAAAAGAGAACTATTTCTGAATCAGTCCATAAAAATGTCCTGTTTATAGGTATATTCAAAATGTCTTTAATAGTTAGACTTAATCTAGCTCCCATAAGTGCGGCCTGTAATTCCAACCTTGGGATTGACATTGGTTTTAGTGGCGAAACTCTTGACTTGGCTAATATAAGTGAGCATTCAGTGTGATTTTCGTAATTGAAACGCAGATATGCGCATGAAGCATAAGCAGACTTAGAAGCATCACTAAATATGTGTAGTTGTACATCACTTTTGTCAATAGGGGAGATGTCATTAGTCGTGGAATGGACAGTTCCTTTATTTTTGAAATATTTGAAACCAAGTTTTTCCAAATTTCGAAATGATCATCGGTTATGAAATCGTCCCAATGAATTCCGCTATCCCAGATAGACTGCAACAAAATTTTATTTACAATTAAAATATTTGACAAAAACCCGAGAGGGTCAAAAATCGACATTGTTATTTTGAGTACTTCTCTCTTTATTGGTCGTCGTAATAAATTCATAATGTCGTCATATGATTTCTTAAATTTTAGATTAAAACCAAAGCTATCTTTATTGAAATCCCAAATAAGTCCTAACACGCGTTCTTCTGTGATGTTATTAATTTGTTTTTTATCTGTTGTTTTAGTGTCCACACTTTCAAGGTCTAGTTTGTTTAAGACCTCTTTCGAATTTGATGTCCAATTGCACATCGTAAATCCTGCTTGTTTGTGGATAAATACTACTTCTTTAATTCGTTTCACTGCACAATCGATATCACTTTCTCCTCCCAAGTAGTCGTCCATATAATGTTTTTTAATTATATCATCAGCTGCCTTAGGGTATTTCTCACTAAATTCTTGTGCATAATGAATTCTGGTTTGCTGTGCAATACTTGGACTACACGTTGCACCAAAGAATAATACTTGTATTTCATATTCGTCTGGTTTAAATTGGCTGTTTGTATCTTGCCACAGAATTCTTTGTGACTGTCTGTCCTCTTTGCGAATTCCCACTTGTAAAAACATTTCTTTAATGTCCCCAACAAAAGCTATTTTATGTTCCCTAAAGTTAATCAAAACTGCAATTAGCTGATTGTAAAGGTCAGGACCTGTTAACAAAAATCATTTAGACAAGCACCATTGCTTTTTTGAGGCGGCATCAAAAAACTATCCTGAGTTTGTCTGGTTTAAGGTGCTAAAGGTGTTATATTTTCATTCTTCCAAAAAAAGACCACATTCGAATCGGCTGCCATTTTCGCTTTAAAGTTTTCTCTATGATCTTCATGCATTTTTTATCGTCCACTGAAATTGGGTTATCTTTAGCAGTTGTCAATTCGTTTTCAATTGTCCAGTACGATTTTACTAGATCATCAACGTTATCTTTTATTAAAAACGAATAATCTACAGATCTGCTTGCTATATTTGTTTCCCTTTAAACCATGAATAACCCAACCCAATAATGTCTTGCTAGCTACTGGATCCTCAGGTGATTCATATTTGATTTTTCGAGATATATGTAATAACGGACCAATTGTCTTGTCCTATAAGAATTTTTGGTTGTGCTTTATTGTAGGAGCAATCTATAAATGGTTTTAAAAGGTCCATTTATCGATTAGATCTCCAACATCTAAAGACTGTGTAGGTAGATTTAGGTCTGAGACTGTTTTGACTTTTCTTAAATTGAAGCTTCTTGATGACTGACTATTTCCTTTAATATGGACGCTAACAATTTTTGAATCTTGCTGTTCGTAAATCTCATTATTTGCCCATTGCATTCTTAAAGGGCTATTTCTGAGTCCTTTGCTAAATCCTGATCTAATAGCGATACTGTAGAGGCCTCATCCAGCAATGCAAATGTATCAATAGTCTTTGTTTTTCCGATAATTGAAATGGGAATAACTTTCAACAATACTTTTGTGTTGTTTAAATTTATGTTGCAGTTAATATTGCTTTCTTCATTTGATTCTTCGCGAGTTGGTAAGTTTTCCTGGTTTGATTTTTATTGATTATCTTTATGTAACAGTGAGTTATGTGTTCTTTTACAATTGTGAATGTTACATACTTTTTTACGCTTGCAATTTTTCATAAGATGATTTTTTCCTAAACGTGAAATGCATAACGCATTTTGGGTAACGTATTCCCATCTTTTGTCAATAAGTAAGTCTTTAAATTTTGAGCAAGTAGTAATATAGTGGTTAGTTAGCTTACAGAAATTACAATACATATCATTAGTATCTTTGTTTGTTGAATTATAATTTTGAGTTGAAGTCATCAATGTGGTATCTTTGTTTTTAGTTTGGCCATAACCTAACATGGAAGCTGCCTTAATGGTTTTATTTAACCAAGCATGAAATACAATCATTTTTGGTTCTTTTGATTTGGAATCTTGATAATATCTCATAAAGGCTATACGTTGCGATACTGGAAGTTTTGATATTATTTCATCGAATAACAGTGGATTTCTTAATTGATCTACATCATCACACGAAATTAGAGTGTGAATAAGATTTGTTAACATATCGTGGAATTTTATGAGTCGGTCATATTTATCATCTTTAATTATTGGAATGTTTCTAATTCTATCAATCATTTGGTGAATTAAATGCCTGGAGTCACCAAACCTATCTTTTAAAATGTCAATAATGATCTTGACATTGTCAGGAAGTCCTAAAAGTGCATGGACACATTCTTTAGCTTGTCCAGATAAAGCATTTCTTAATCGACTTACATATATTTTCCGAATTTGTAAAACCACAAGCTTCTGTACTATTTATGAATTCATTATAAAATAATGGCCATTCCTGAGAATGATGGTAGTTCCTGTTTGATGGTTTGCATAGCTATAAAGGTTTCTATGATTGTATTTTGTAAATGTCCATTACCTTCAGTTGCACGTTCATCAAAGTTTAATTCTTTTAGCTGATTGTTCACCCACTCACGTGTACGGCGTTCAGATGTGATGAAGTTTTCGTCATGTTCTTAATTTTTTGATTGTTGGCTGCAAGAATCCGCTCTGGGCATCTTTAGTTGCTGCTCCAGTTTTAATTGCTTTTCTTGAAATTCTAGCGCCGCCCGTTGTAGTTGTATTTCCTGATTTTTCTTCAAGTACTCCATTTCTAATTCCAGCTGTTGCGTCTTAGTTAAAGTGATCGGTCGGCTCGTTTCAGACTGCTGCTCTTCCATATTTGCCATTTTCCTGATTTTGTCACTATTTGTCTTGGATTTGTTCCTTTTGTGGTGCCATAATTTAATTTGCAGTTACGCAATTGCCGTCAATACATTCACATTCAGTTTCTAGGAATAAGCTGTCTGCTTCTTGTCTCGTTCCACACATACACAAAATAAAGCGTCGTCATATGCTTGTGTGTATGCATGTGGATGATGAAATTCCAGAGAAATTGTGAAATAGGCAAATTTTTATTTCTTTACAAATTTAGCGTTCCATGTGCCGTTCAGTAGGCTCCGAAGGACCAATTGTTGTTACCAACCTGTAATTAATATACTTTAATCCGGTATGAATGACCAATTGTTGTTATCAACCTGTAATTAATATACTTTAATCCGGTACGAATGACCAATTGTGGACAAAGAAATTACAACACCAGCACACTTTTCCTCTTATTTTAACACTATGTTTATTAGCAAATTAATATTAATTAAATTAATATTAATATTAATATTTCATTTGGTTGACTTTTAAATTTTCGCGACAAAGCTAAAACGTGTTTCGTGTCGAGGCGCTGAACTAGAATCGATTCTTGATTCATGAACCGGTATCAAAAAAGAATAACAAAACGATTTCGTTTCGTGACTTAAAAGATCGCTTATCGATTACCAAACTTAACTACATATTAAATTCAAATATATT
>JAECWR010000218.1:0-54948 GCA_018150935.1 Drosophila pruinosa
TCAAAAACATCAAAAACATCAAAAACATCAAAAACATCAAAAACATCAAAAACATCAAAAACATCAAAAACATCAAAAACATCAAAAACATCAAAAACATCAAAAACATCAAAAACATCAAAAACATCAAAAAACATCAAAACATCAAAACATCAAAAACATCAAAAACATCAAAAACATCAAAAAACATCAAAACATCAAAAACATCAAAAAACATCAAAACATCAAAAACATCAAAAACATCAAAAACATCAAAAACATCAAAAACATCAAAAACATCAAAAACATCAAAACATCAAAACCATCAAAAACATCAAAAACATCAAAAACATCAAAACATCAAAAACATCAAAAAACATCAAAAACATCAAAAAACATCAAAAACATCAAAAACATCAAAAACATCAAAAAACATCAAAAAACATCAAAAAACATCAAAAAAACATCAAAAACATCAAAAACATCAAAAACATCAAAAACATCAAAAACATCAAAAACATCAAAAACATCAAAAACATCAAAAACATCAAAAAACATCAAAAACATCAAAAACATCAAAAACATCAAAAACATCAAAAACATCAAAAACATCAAAAACATCAAAAACATCAAAAACATCAAAAACATCAAAAACATCAAAAACATCAAAAACATCAAAAACATCAAAAACATCAAAAAACATCAAAAACATCAAAAACATCAAAAACATCAAAAACATCAAAAACATCAAAAAACACAAAACATCAAAAATCAAAAACATCAAAACCATCAAAACATCAAAAACATCAAAAACATCAAAAACATCAAAAACATCAAAAAATCAAAACATCAATAACATCAAAAAACATCAAAACCATCAAAAACCTCAAAAACATCAAAAACATCAAAAACATCAAAACATCAAAAACATCAATAACATCAAACACATCGGAAACATAAAAACATCAAAAACATCAAAAACATCAAAAACATCAAAACATCAACAACATCAAAAACATCAAAACATCAAAACATCAAAAACATCAATAAACATCAAAAAGACAAAATATCAATAACATCAAAAACATCAAAAATGAAAAACAACATAAACATCAAAACATCAAAAACATCAAAAACATCAAAAACATCAAAACATCAAAAACATCAAAAACATCAAAAACATCAAAAACATCAAAAACATCAAAAACATCAAAAACATCAAAAACATCAAAAACATCAAAAACATCAAAAACATCAAAAACATAAAAAACATCAAAAACATCAAAAACATCAAAAACATCAAAACATCAAAAACATCAACAATCATCAAAAAGACAAAATATCAATAACATCAAAAAACATCAAAAAATCAAAAACAACAAAAACATCAAAAACATCAAAAACATCAAAAACATCAAAAACATCAAAAACATCAAAAACATCAAAAACATCAAAAACATCAAAAACATCAAAAACATCAAAAACATCAAAAAACCATCAAAACATCAAAAACATCAAAAACATCAAAAACATCAAAAACATCAAAACATCAAAAACATCAAAAAATCAAAAACATCAAAAACATCAAAAACAAAAACATCAAAAACATCAAAAACATCAAAAACATCAAAAACATCAAAAACATCAAAAACATAAACAACATCAAAAACATCAAAAACATCAAAAACATCAAAACATCAAAAACATCAAAAACATCAAAAACATCAAAAACATCAAAAACATCAAAAACATCAAAAACATCAAAAACATCAAAAACATCAAAAACATAAAAACCTAAAAAACATCAAAACATCAAAAACATCAAAAACATCACAAACATCAAAAACTTCAATAAACATCAAAAAGACAAAATATCAATAACATCAAAAACAACAAAAACATCAAAAATATCAAAAACATCAAAAACATCAAAAACATCAAAAACATCAAAAACATCAATAACATCAAAACATCAAAAACATCAAAAAATCAAAACATCAAAAACATCGAAAACATAAAAACATCAAAAACATCAAAACATCAACAACATCAAAAACATCAAAAACATCACAAACATCAAAAACATCAAAAACATCAAAGGCATCAAAAACGTCAATAACATCAAAAACATCAAAAAACATCAAAAACATCAATAACATCAAAAACATCAAAAACATCAAAAACATCAAAAACATCAAAAACATCAAAAACATCAAAAACATCAAAAACATCAAAAACATCAAAACATCAAAAACATCAAAAACATCAAAAACGTCAAAACATCAAAACATCAAAAACATCAAAAACATCAATAACATCAAAAACATCAAAAACATCAAAAACATCAAAAACATCAAAAACCATCAAAAACATCAAAAACATCAAAAACATCAAAACATCAAAAACATCAAAAACATCAAAAACATCAATAAACATCAAAAAGACAAAATATCAATAACATCAAAAACATCAAAAACATCAAAAACATCAAAAACATCAAAACATCAAAAACATCAAAAACATCAAAAACATCAAAACATCAAAACATCAAAAACATCAAAAACATCAAAAACATCAAAAACATCAAAAACATCAAAAACATCAAAACATCAAAACATCAAAAACATCAAAACATAAAAACATAAAAAACATCAAAAACATCAAAAACATCAAAACATCAACAACATCAAAAACATCAAAAACATCAAAAACATCAAAACCATCAAAAACATCAAAAACATCAAAAACATCAAAAAAGTCAAAAAAAGTCAATAACATCAAAACATCAAAAACATCAAAAACATCAAAACATCAAAAAACATCAAAAACATCAAAAACATCAAAAACATCAAAAACATCAAAAACATCAAAAACATCAAAACATCAAAAACATCAAAACATCAAAAACATCAATAAACATCAAAAACATCAAAAACATCAAAAACATCACAAACATCAAAAACATCAAAAACATCAAAAACATCAAAAACATCAAAAACATCAGAAACATCAAAAACATCAAAAACATCAAAAATATTAAAAACATCAAAAACATCAAAAACATCAAAAATATCAAAAACATCAAAATTATCAAAAATATCAAAAACATCAAAAACATCAAAAACATCAAAAACATCAAAAACATCAAAAACATCAAAAACATCAAAACATCAAAACATCAAAAACATCAAAAACATCAAAACCATCAAAAACATCAAAAACATCAAAAACATCAAAAACATCAAAAACATCAAAAACATCATAAAAACATCAAAAACATCAAAAACATCAAAAACATCAAAAACATCAAAACATCAAAAACATCAAAAACATCAAAAACATAAAAACATCAAAAACATCAAAAACATCAAAAACATCAAAAACATCAAAAACATCAAAAACATCAAAAACATCAAAACATCAAAAACATCAAAAACATCAAAAACATCAAAAACATCAAAAACATCAAAAACATCAAAAACATCAAAAACATCAAAAACATCAAAAACATCAAAAACATCAAAAACATCAAAAACATCAAAAACATCAAAAACATCAAAAACATCAAAAACATCAAAACATCAAAAACATCAAAAACATCAAAAACATCAAAATTATCAAAATTATCAAAAATATCAAAAACATCAAAAACATCAAAAACATCAAAAACATCAAAAACATCAAAAACATCAAAAACATCAAAAACATCAAAAACATCAAAAACATCAAAAACATCAAAAACATCAAAAACATCAAAAACATCAAAAACATCAAAAACATCAAAAACATCAAAAACATCAAAAACATCAAAAACATCAAAAACATCAAAAACATCAAAAACATCAAAAACATCAAAAACATCAAAACCATCAAAAACATTAAAAACATCAAAAACATCAAAAACATCAAAAACATCAAAAACATCAAAAACATCAAAAACATCAAAAATATAAAAAACATAAAAAACATCAAAAACATCAAAAACATCAATAAACATCAAAAAAGACAAAATATCAATAACATCAAAAACATCAAAAAATCAAAAACAACAAAAACATCAAAAACATCAAAAACATCAAAAACATCAAAAACATCAAAAACATCAAAACCATCAAAAACATCAAAAACTTCAAAAACATCAAAAACATCAAAAACATCAAAAACATCAAAAACATCAAAAACATCAAAACATCAAAAACATCAAAAAAATCAAAAACATCGAAAACATCAAAAACATAAAAAACATCAAAAACATCAAAACATCAACAACATCAAAAACATCAAAAACATCACAAACATCAAAAACATCAAAAGCATCAAAAAAGTCAATAACATCAAAAACATCAAAAACATCAATAACATCAAAAACATCAAAAACATAAAAAACATCAAAAACATTAAAAACATCAAAACATCAAAAACATCAAAAACATCAAAAACATCAAAAACATCAAAAACATCAATAACATCAATAACATCAAAAACATCAAAAACATCAAAAACCTCAAAAACATCAAAAACATCAAAAACATCAAAACATCAAAAACATCAATAACATCAAACACATCGGAAACATAAAAACATCAAAAACATCAAAAACATCAAAACATCAAAAACATCAATAACATCAAAAACATCAAAACATCAAAACATCAAAACATCAAAAACATCAATAAACATCAAAAAAGACAAAATATCAATAACATCAAAAACATCAAAAAATGAAAAACAACATAAACATCAAAAACATCAAAAACATCAAAAACATCAAAAACATCAAAACATCAAAAACATCAAAAACATCAAAAACGTCAAAAACATCAAAAACATCAAAAACATCAAAAACATCAAAAACATCAAAAACATCAAAAACATCAAAAACATCAAAAACATCAAAAACATAAAAAACATAAAAAACATAAAAAACATCAAAAACATCAAAAACATCAAAACATCAAAAACATCAACAATCATCAAAAAAGACAAAATATCAATAACATCAAAAACATCAAAAAATCAAAAACAACAAAAACATCAAAAACATCAAAAACATCAAAAACATCAAAAACATCAAAAACATCAAAAACATCAAAAACATCAAAAACATCAAAAACATCAAAAACATCAAAAACATCAAAAACATCAAAAACATCAAAAACATCAAAAACATCAAAAACATCAAAAACATCAAAAACATCAAAAACATCAAAAACATCAAAAACATCAAAAACATCAAAAACATCAAAAAAATCAAAAACATCAAAAACATCAAAAACATCAAAAACATCAAAAACATCAAAAACATCAAAAACATCAAAAACATCAAAAACATAAACAACATCAAAAACATCAAAAACATCAAAAACATCAAAAACTTCAAAAACATCAAAAACATCAAAAACATCAAAAACATCAAAAACATCAAAAACATAAAAAACCTAAAAAACATCAAAAACATCAAAAACATCACAAACATCAAAAACATCAATAAACATCAAAAAAGACAAAATATCAATAACATCAAAAACAACAAAAACATCAAAAATATCAAAAACATCAAAAACATCAAAAACATCAAAAACATCAAAAACATCAAAACATCAAAAACATCAAAAAAATCAAAAACATCAAAAACATCGAAAACATAAAAAACATCAAAAACATCAAAACATCAACAACATCAAAAACATCAAAAACATCACAAACATCAAAAACATCAAAAACATCAAAGGCATCAAAAAAGTCAATAACATCAAAAACATCAAAAACATCAAAAAATCAAAAACATCAATAACATCAAAAACATCAAAAACATAAAAAACATCAAAAACATCAAAAACATCAAAAACATCAAAAACATCAAAAACATCAAAAACATCAAAAACATCAAAACATCAAAAACATCAAAAACATCAAAAACGTCAAAAACATCAAAAACATCAAAAACATCAAAAACATCAATAACATCAAAAACATCAAAAACATCAAAAACATCAAAAACATCAAAACCATCAAAAACATCAAAAACATCACAAACATCAAAAACATCAAAAACATCAAAACATCAAAAACATCAATAAACATCAAAAAAGACAAAATATCAATAACATCAAAAACATCAAAAAATCAAAAACAACAAAAACATCAAAACATCAAAAACATTAAAAACATCAAAAACATCAAAACATCAAAAACATCAAAAACATCAAAAACATCAAAAACATCAAAAACATCAAAAACATCAAAAACATCAAAAACATCAAAAACATCAAAAACATAAAAACATCAAAAACATCAAAAACATCAAAAACATCAAAAACATCAAAAACATCAAAAACATCAAAACCATCAAAAACATCAAAAACATCAAAAACATCAAAAACATCAAAACAAAAAAGTCAATAACATCAAAAAATCAAAAACATCAAAAACATCAAAAACATCAAAACATCAAAAACATCAAAAACATCAAAAACATCAAAAACATCAAAAACATCAAAAACATCAAAAACATCAAAAACATCAAAAACATCAAAAACATCAAAAACATCAAAAACATCAAAAACATCAAAAACATCAAAAACATCAAAAACATAAAAAACATAAAAAACATCAAAAACATCAAAAACATCAAAAACATCAAAAACATCAAAAACATCAAAAATATTAAAAACATCAAAAACATCAAAAATATCAAAAACATCAAAAACATCAAAAACATCAAAAACATCAAAAACATCAAAAACATCAAAAACATCAAAAACATCAAAAACATCAAAAACATAAAAACATCAAAAACATCAAAAACATCAAAAACATCAAAAACATCAAAAACATCAAAAACATCAAAAACATCAAAAACATCAAAAATATCAAAACATCAAAATTATCAAAAATATCAAAAACATCAAAAACATCAAAACATCAAAAACATCAAAAACATCAAAAACATGAAAACATCAAAAACATCAAAAACATCAAAAACATCAAAAACATCAAAAACATCAAAAACATCAAAAACATCAAAAACATCAAAAACATCAAAAACATCAAAAACATCAAAAACATCAAAAACATCAAAAACATCAAAAACATCAAAAACATCAAAAACATCAAAAACATCAAAAACATCAAAACCATCAAAAACATCAAAAACATCAAAACATCAAAAACATCAAAAACATCAAAAACATCAAAAACATCAAAAACATCAAAAACATCAAAAAATAAAAACATCAAAAACCTCAAAAACATCAAAAACATCAAAACATCAAAAACATCAAAAACATCAAAAACATCAATAAACATCAATAAACATCAAAAAGACAAAATATCAATAACATCAAAAACATCAAAAAAATCAAAACATCAAAAACATCAAAAACATCAAAACATCAAAAACATCAAAAACATCAAAAACATCAAAAACATCAAAAACATCAAAAACATCAAAAACATCAAAAACATCAAAAACATCAAAACATCAAAAACATCAAAAACATCAAAAACATCAAAAACATCAAAAACATCAAAAACATCAAAAACATCAAAAACATCAAAAACATCAAAACATCAAAAACATCAAAAACATCAAAAACATCAAAAACATCAAAAACATCAAAAACATCAAAAACATCAAAAACATCAAAAACATCAAAAACATCAAAACATCAAAAACATCAAAAACATCAAAAACATTAAAAACATCAAAAACATCAAAAACATCAAAAACATCAAAAACATCAAAATTATCAAAAATAAAACATCAAAAACATCAAAAACATCAAAAACATCAAAACATCAAAAACATCAAAAACATCAAAAACATCAAAAACATCAAAACATCAAAAACATCAAAAACATCAAAAACATCAAAAACATCAAAAACATCAAAAACATCAAAACCATCAAAAACATCAAAAACATCAAAAACATCAAAAACATCAAAAACATCAAAAACATCAAAAACATCAAAAATATAAAAACATAAAAAACATCAAAAACATCAAAACATCAAAAACATCACAAACATCAAAAACATCAATAAACATCAAAAAAGACAAAATATCAATAACATCAAAAACATCAAAAAATCAAAAACAACAAAAACATCAAAAACATCAAAAACATCAAAAACATCAAAAACATCAAAACATCAAAAACATCAAAAACATCAAAAACATAAAAAACATCAAAAACATCAAAAAAAACATCAAAAACATCAAAAACATCAAAAACATCAAAAACATCAAAAACATCAAAAACATCAAAAACATCAAAAACATCAAAAATCAAAACATCAAAACATCAAAAACATCAAAAACATCAAAAACATCAAAAACATCAAAAACATCAAAACATCAACAACATCAAAAACATCAAAAACATCACAAACATCAAAAACATCAAAAACATCAAAAGCATCAAAAACATCAAAAACATCAAAAACATCAAAAACATCAAAAACATCAAAAACATCAAAAACATCAAAAACATCAAAAACATCAAAAACATCAAAAACATCAAAAACATCAAAACATCAAAAACATCAAAAACATCAAAAACATCAATAACATCAAAAACATCAAAAAGCATCAAAAACATCAAAAACATCAAAAACATCAAAAACATTAAAAACATCAAAACATCAAAAACATCAATAACATCAAAAACATCAAAACATCAAAAACATCAAAAACATCAATAACATCAAAAACATCAAAACATCAAAACATCAAAAACATCAATAAACATCAAAAAGACAAAAACATCAATAACATCAAAAACATCAAAAACATCAAAAACATCAAAAAACATCAAAAACATCAAAAACATCAAAAACATCAAAAACATCAAAAACATCAAAAACATCAAAAACATCAAAACATCAAAAACATCAAAAACATCAAAAACATCAAAAACATCAAAAACATCAAAAACATCAAAAACATCAAAAACATCAAAAACATCAATCAAAAACATCAAAAACATCAAAAACATCAAAAACATCAAAAACATCAAAACATCAAAAACATCAAACAATCATCAAAAACATCAAAACATCAAAAACATCAAAAACATCAAAAACATCAAAAACATCAAAAACATCAAAAACATCAAAAACATCAAAAACATCAAAAACATCAAAAACATCAAAAACATCAAAAACATCAAAAACATCAAAAACAAAAAAAACATCAAAAATATTAAAAACATCAAAAACATCAAAAACATCAAAAACATCAAAAACATCAAAAACATCAAAAACATCAAAACATCAAAAACATCAAAAACATCAAAAACATCAAAAACATCAAAAACATCAAAAACATCAAAAACATCAACAAACATCAAAAACATCAAAAACATCAAAAACATCAAAAACATCAAAAACATCAAAAACATCAAAAAAATCAAAAACATCAAAAACATCAAAAACATCAAAAACATAAAAAACATCAAAAACATCAAAAACATCAAAAACATCAAAAACATCAAAAACATCAAAAACATCAAAAACATCAAAAACATCAAAAACATCAAAAACATCAAAAACATCAAAAACATCGAAAACATCACAAACATCAAAAACATCAAAAACATCAAAAACATCAAAAACATCAAAAACATCAAAACATCAAAAACATCAATAACATCAAAAACATCAAAAACATCAAAAACATCAAAAACATCAAAACCATCAAAAACATCAAAAACATCAAAACATCAAAACATCAAAAACATCAATAAACATCAAAAAGATCAAAACATCAATAACATCAAAAACATCAAAAACATCAAAACATCAAAAACATCAAAAACATCAAAAACATCAAAAACATCAAAAACATCAAAAACATCAAAAACATCAAAAACATCAAAAACATCAAAAACATCAAAAACATCAAAAACATCAAAACATCAAAAACATCAAAAACATCAAAAACATCAAAAACATCAAAAACATCAAAAACATCAAAAACATCAAAAACATCAAAAACATCAAAAACATCAAAAACATCAAAAACATCAAAAACATCAAAAACATCAAAAACATCAAAAACATCAAAAACATCAAAAAAATCAAAAACATCAAAAACATCAAAAACATCAAAAACATCAAAAACATCAAAAAACATCAAAACATCAAAAACATCAAAAACATCAAAAACATCAAAAACATCAAAAACATCAAAAACATCAAAAACATCAAAAACATCAAAAACATCAAAAACATCAAAAACATCAAAAACATCAAAAGCATCAAAAACATCAAAAACATCAAAAACATCAAAAACATCAAAAACATCAAAAACATCAAAAACATCAAAAACATCAAAAACATCAAAAACATCAAAAACATCAAAAACATCAAAAACATCAAAAACATCAAAAACATCAAAAACATCAAAAACATCAAAAACATCAAAAACATCAAAAACATCAAAACATCAAAAACATCAAAAACATCAAAAACATCAAAAACATCAAAACATCAAAAACATCAAAAACATCAAAAACATCAAAAACATCAAAAACATCAAAAACATCAAAACATCAAAACATCAAAAACATCAAAAACATCAAAAACATCAAAAACATCAAAAACATCAAAACATCAAAAACATCAAAAACATCAAAAACATCAAAAACATCAAAAACATCAAAAACATCAAAAACATCAAAAACATCAAAAACATCAAAAACATCAAAAACATCAAAAACATCAAAAACATCAAAAACATCAAAAACATCAAAATTATCAAAATTATCAAAATTATCAAAAATATCAAAAACATCAAAAACATCAAAAACATCAAACACATCAAAAACATCAAAAACATCAAAAACATCAAAAACATCAAAAAGATCAAAAACATCAAAAACATCAAAAACATCAAAAACATCAAAAACATCAAAACCATCAAAAACATCAAAAACATCAAAAACATCAAAAACATCAAAAACATCAAAATCATCAAAAACATCAAAAATATAAAAAACATAAAAAACATAAAAAACATCAAAAACATCAAAACATCAAAAACATCACAAACATCAAAAACATCAATAAACATCAAAAAAGACAAAATATCAATAACATCAAAAACATCAAAAAATCAAAAACAACAAAAACATCAAAAACATCAAAAACATCAAAAACATCAAAAACATCAAAAACATCAAAAACATCAAAAACATCAAAAACATCAAAAACATCAAAAACATCAAAAACATCAAAACATCAAAAACATCAAAAACATCAAAAACATCAAAAACATCAAAAACATCAAAAACATCAAAAACATCAAAACATCAAAAACATCAAAAACATCAAAAACATCAAAACATCAAAAACATCAAAAACATCAAAAACATCACAAACATCAAAAACATCAAAAACATCAAAACATCAAAAACATCAAAAACATCAAAAACATCAAAAACATCAAAAACATCAAAAACATACAAAACATTAAAAACATCAAAACATCAAAAACATCAAAAACATCAAAAACATCAAAAACATCAATAACATCAAAAACATCAAAAACATCAAAAACCTCAAAAACATCACAAACATCAAAAACATCAAAAACATCAAAACATCAAAAACATCAATAACATCAAAAACATCGAAAACATAAAAACATCAAAAACATCAAAAACATCAAAAACATCAAAAACATCAAAAACATCAAAAACATCAAAACATCAAAAACATCAATAAACATCAAAAAAGACAAAATATCAATAACATCAAAAACATCAAAAAATGAAAAACAACAAAAACATCAAAAACATCAAAAACATCAAAAACATCAAAACATCAAAAACATCAAAAACATCAAAAACATCAAAAACATCAAAAACATCAAAAACATCAAAAACATCAAAAACATCAAAAACATCAAAAACATCAAAAACATCAAAAACATCAAAAACATAAAAAACATAAAAAACATAAAAAACATCAAAACATCAAAACATCAAAAACATCAACAATCATCAAAAAAGACAAAGTATCAATAACATCAAAAACATCAAAAAATCAAAAACAACAAAAACATCAAAAACATCAAAAACATCAAAAACATCAAAAATATCAAAAACATCAAAAACATCAAAAACATCAAAAACATCAAAAACATCAAAAATATTAAAAACATCAAAAATATAAAAAACATCAAAATTATCAAAAATATCAAAAACATCAAAAACATCAAAAACATCAAAAACATCAACAAACATCAAAAAAGTAAAAAAAGTCAATAACATCAAAAACATCAAAAACATCAATAACATCAAAAACATCAAAAACATCAAAAACATCAAAAACATCAAAAACATCAAAAACATCAAAAACATCAAAAACATCAAAAACATCAAAAACATCAAAAACATCAAAAACATCAAAAACATCAAAAACATCAAAAACATCAAAAACATCAAAAACATCAAAAACATCAAAAACATCAAAAACATCAAAATTATCAAAAACATCAAAAACATCAAAAACATCAAAAACATCAAAAACATCAAAAACATCAAAAACATCAAAAACATCAAAAACATCAAAAAACATCAAAAACATCAAAAACATCAAAAACATCAAAAACATCAAAAACATCAAAAACATCAAAAACATCAAAAACATCAAAAACATCAAAAACATCAAAAACATCAAAAACATCAAAAACATCAAAAACATCAAAAACATCAAAAACATCAAAAACATCAAAAACATCAAAAAAACATCAAAAACATCAAAACATCAAAAACATCAAAAACATCAAAAACATCAAAAACATCAAAAACATCAAAAACATCAAAAACATCAAAAACATCAAAAACATCAAAAACATCAAAAACATCAAAAACATCAAAAACATCAAAAACATCAAAAACATCAAAAACATCAAAAACATCAAAAACATCAAAAACATCAAAAAAACATCAAAAACATCAAAAACATCAAAACATCAAAAACATCAAAAAACATCAAAAACATCAAAAACATCAAAAACATCAAAAACATCAAAAACATCAAAAACATCAAAAACATCAAAAACATCAAAAACATCAAAAACATCAAAAACATCAAAAACATCAAAAACATCAAAAACATCAAAAACATCAAAAACATCAAAACATCAAAAACATCAAAAACATCAAAACATCAAAAACATCAAAAACATCAAAACATCAAAAACATCAAAAACATCAAAAACATCAAAAACATCAAAAACATCAAAAACATCAAAAACATCAAAAACATCAAAAACATCAAAAACATCAAAAACATCAAAAACATCAAAAACATCAAAAATATCAAAAACATCAAAAATATTAAAAACATCAAAAACATCAAAAACATCAAAAACATCAAAAACATCAAAAACATCAAAAACATCAAAAACATCAAAAATATCAAAAATATCAAAAACATCAAAAACATCAAAAATATCAAAAACATCAAAATTATCAAAAATATCAAAAACATCAAAAACATCAAAAACATCAAAAACATCAACAAACATCAAAAAAGTAAAAAAAGTCAATAACATCAGAAACATCAAAAACATCAACAAACATCAAAAAAGTAAAAAAGTCAATAACATCAAAAACATCAAAACCATCAAAAACATCAAAAACATCAAAAACATCAAAAACATCAAAAACATCAAAAACATCAAAAACATCAAAAACATCAAAAACATCAAAAACATCAAAAACATCAAAAACATCAAAAACATCAAAAACATCAAAAACATCAAAAACATCAAAACATCAAAAACATCAAAAACATCAAAAACATCAAAAACATCAAAACATCAAAAACATCAAAAACATCAAAAACATCAAAAACATCAAAAACATCAAAACATCAAAAACATCAAAAACATCAAAAAACATCAAAAACATCAAAAACATCAAAAACATCAAAAACATCAAAAACATCAAAACATCAAAAACATCAAAAACATCAAAAACATCAAAACATCAAAACATCAAAAACATCAAAAACATCAAAAACATCAAAAACATCAAAAACATCAAAAACATCAAAAACATCAAAAACATCAAAAACATCAAAAACATCAAAAACATCAAAAACATCAAAAACATCAAAAACATCAAAAATATCAAAAACATCAAAAACATCAAAAACATCAAAAACATCAAAAACATCAAAAACATCAAAAACATCAAAAACATCAAAAACATCAAAAACATCAAAAACATCAAAAACATCAAAAACATCAAAAACATCAAAAACATCAAAAACATCAAAAACATCAAAAACATCAAAACATCAAAAACATCAAAAACATCAAAAACATCAAAAACATCAAAACATCAAAAACATCAAAAACATCAAAAACATCAAAAACATCAAAAACATCAAAAACATCAAAAACATCAAAAACATCAAAAACATCAAAAACATCAAAACATCAAAAACATCAAAAACATCAAAAACATCAAAAACATCAAAACATCAAAAACATCAAAAACATCAAAAACATCAAAAATCAAAAAAAACATCAAAACATCAAAAACATCAAAAACATCAAAAACATCAAAAACATCAAAAACATCAAAAACATCAAAAACATCAAAAACATCAAAAACATCAAAAACATCAAAAACATCAAAAACATCAAAAACATCAAAAACATCAAAAACATCAAAAACATCAAAAACATCAAAAAAATCAAAAACATCAAAAACATCGAAAACATCAAAAACATCAAAAACATCAAAAACATCAAAACATCAAAAACATCAAAAACATCAAAAACATCACAAACATCAAAAACATCAAAAACATCAAAAACATCAAAAACATCAAAAACATCAAAAACATCAAAAACATCAAAAACATCAAAAACATCAAAAACATCAAAAACATCAAAAACATCAAAAACATCAAAAACATCAAAAACATCAAAAACATCAAAAACATCAAAAACATCAAAAACATCAAAAACATCAATAACATCAATAACATCAAAAACATCAAAACATCAAAAACATCAAAAACATCAAAAACATCAAAAACATCAAAAACATCAAAAACATCAAAAACATCAAAAACATCAAAAACATAAAAACATCAAAAACATCAAAAACATCAATAACATCAAAAACATCAAAACATCAAAACATCAAAAACATCAATAAACATCAAAAAAGACAAAATATCAATAACATCAAAAACATCAAAAAAAAAAAACAACAAAAACATCAAAAACATCAAAAACATCAAAAACATCAAAAACATCAAAAACATCAAAAACATCAAAAACATCAAAAACATCAAAAACATCAAAAACATCAAAAACATCAAAAACATCAAAAACATCAAAAACATCAAAAACATCAAAAACATCAAAAACATCAAAAACATCAAAAACATCAAAAACATCAAAAACATCAAAACATCAAAAACATCAACAATCATCAAAAAAGACAAAATATCAAAAACATCAAAAACATCAAAAAATCAAAAACAACAAAAACATCAAAAACATCAAAAACATCAAAAACATCAAAAACATCAAAAACATCAAAAACATCAAAAACATCAAAAACATCAAAAACATCAAAAATATTAAAAACATCAAAAACATCAAAAATATCAAAAACATCAAAATTATCAAAAATATCAAAAACATCAAAAACATCAAAAACATCAAAAACATCAAAAACATCAAAAACATCAAAAACATCAAAAACATCAAAAACATCAAAAAAAAAAAAGTCAATAACATCAAAAACATCAAAAACATCAAAAACATCAAAAACATCAAAAACATCAAAAACATCAAAAACATCAAAAACATAAAAACATCAAAAACATCAAAAACATCAAAAACATCAAAAACATCAAAAACATCAAAAACATCAAAAACATCAAAAACATCAAAAACATCAAAAACATCAAAAACATCAAAAACATCAAAAATATTAAAAACATCAAAAACATCAAAAATATAAAAAACATCAAAAACATCAAAAACATCAAAAACATCAAAAACATCAAAAACATCAAAAACATCAAAAACATCAAAAACATCAAAGACATCAAAAACATCAAAAACATCAAAAACAGTCAAAAAAGTCAATAACATCAAAAAACATCAAAACCATCAAAAACATCAAAAACATCAAAAACATCAAAAACATCAAAAACATCAAAAACATCAAAAACATCAAAAACATCAAAAACATCAAAAACATCAAAAACATCAAAAACATCAAAAACATCAAAAACATCAAAAACATCAAAAACATCAAAAACATCAAAAACATCAAAAACATCAAAAACATCAAAAACATCAAAACATCAAAAAAACATCAAAAACATCAAAAACATCAAAAACATCAAAAACATCAAAAACATCAAAAACATCAAAAACATCAAAAACATCAAAAACATCAAAAACATCAAAAACATCAAAAACATCAAAAACATCAAAAACATCAAAAACATCAAAAACATCAAAAACATCAAAAACATCAAAAACATCAAAAACATCAAAAACATCAAAACATCAAAAACATCAAAACATCAAAACATCAAAAACATCAAAAACATCAAAAACATCAAAAACATCAAAAACATCAAAAACATCAAAAACATCAAAAACATCAAAAACATCAAAAACATCAAAAACATCAAAAACATCAAAAACATCAAAAACATCAAAAACATCAAAAACATCAAAAACATCAAAAACATCAAAAACATCAAAAACATCAAAAACATCAAAAACATCAAAAACATCAAAAACATCAAAAACATCAAAAACATCAAAAACATCAAAAACATCAACAAACATCAAAAAAGTCAAAAACATCAAAAACATCAAAAACATCAAAAACATCAACAAACATCAAAAACATCAAAAAAGTCAAAAACATCAAAAACATCAAAAACATCAAAAACATCAAAAACATCAAAAACATCAAAAACATCAAAACATCAAAACATCAAAAACATCAAAACATCAAAAACATCAAAAACATCAAAAACATCAAAAACATCAAAAACATCAAAAACATCAAAAACATCAAAAACATCAAAAACATCAAAAACATCAAAAACATCAAAAACATCAAAAACATCAAAAACATCAAAAACATCAAAACATCAAAAAAACATCAAAAACATCAAAAACATCAAAAACATCAAAAACATCAAAAACATCAAAAACATCAAAAACATCAAAAACATCAAAAACATCAAAAACATCAAAAACATCAAAAACATCAAAAACATCAAAAAATCAAATCAAAAACATCAAAAACATCAAAAACATCAAAAACATCAAAAACATCAAAACATCAAAAACATCAAAAACATCAAAAACATCAAAAACATCAAAAACATCAAAAACATCAAAAACATCAAAAACATCAAAAACATCAAAAACATCAAAAACATCAAAAACATCAAAAACATCAAAAACATCAAAAACATCAAAAACATCAAAAACATCAAAAACATCAAAAACATCAAAAACATCAAAACATCAAAAACATCAAAAACATCAAAAACATCAAAAACATCAAAAACATCAAAAACATCAAAAACATCAAAAACATCAAAAACATCAAAACATCAAAAACATCAAAAACATCAAAAACATCAAAAACATCAAAAACATCAAAAACATCAAAAACATCAAAAACATCAAAAACATCAAAAACATCAAAAACATCAAAAACATCAAAAACATCAAAAACATCAAAAACATCAAAAACATCAAAAACATCAAAAACATCAAAAACATCAAAAACATCAAAAACATCAAAAACATCAAAAACATCAAAAACATCAAAAACATCAAAAACATCAAAAACATCAAAAACATCAATAAACATCAAAAACATCAAAATATCAAAAACATCAAAAACATCAAAAACATCAAAAACATCAAAAACATCAAAAACATCAAAAACATCAAAAACATCAAAAACATCAAAAACATCAAAAACATCAAAAACATCAAAAACATCAAAAACATCAAAAACATCAAAACATCAAAAACATCAAAAACATCAAAAACATCAAAACATCAAAAACATCAAAAACATCAAAAACATCAAAAACATCAAAAACATCAAAACATCAAAACATCAAAAACATCAAAAACATCAAAAACATCAAAAACATCAAAAACATCAAAAACATCAAAAACATCAAAAACATCAAAAACATCAAAAACATCAAAAACATCAAAAACATCAAAACATCAAAAACATCAAAAACATCAAAAACATCAAAAACATCAAAAACATCAAAAACATCAAAAACATCAAAAACATCAAAAACATCAAAAACATCAAAAACATCAAAAACATCAAAAACATCAAAAACATCAAAAACATCAAAAACATCAAAAACATCAAAAACATCAAAAACATCAAAAACATCAAAACATCAAAACATCAAAAACATCAAAAACATCAAAAACATCAAAACATCAAAAACATCAAAAACATCAAAAACATCAAAAACATCAAAAACATCAATAAACATCAAAAAAGACAAAATATCAATAACATCAAAAACATCAAAAAATCAAAAACAACAAAAACATCAAAAACATCAAAAACATCAAAAACATCAAAAACATCAAAAACATCAAAACATCAAAACATCAAAAACATCAAAAAAACATCAAAAACATCAAAAACATCAAAAACATCAAAAACATCAAAAACATCAAAACATCAAAAACATCAAAAACATCAAAAACATCAAAAAAAACATCAAAAACATCAAAAACATCAAAAACATCAAAACATCAAAAACATCAAAAACATCAAAAACATCAAAAACATCAAAAACATCAAAAACATCAAAAACATCAAAACATCAAAAACATCAAAAACATCAAAAACATCAAAAACATCAAAAACATAAAAACATCAAAAACATTAAAAACATCAAAACATCAAAAACATCAAAACATCAAAAACATCAAAAACATCAAAAACATCAAAAACATCAAAAACATCAAAAACATCAAAAACATCAAAACATCAAAAACATCAAAAACATCAAAAACATCAAAAACATCAAAAACATCAAAACATCAAAAACATCAATAACATCAAACACATCGGAAACATAAAAACATCAAAAACATCAAAAACATCAAAAACATCAATAACATCAAAAACATCAAAACATCAAAACATCAAAAACATCAATAAACATCAAAAAAGACAAAATATCAATAACATCAAAAACATCAAAAAATGAAAAACAACATAAACATCAAAAACATCAAAAACATCAAAAACATCAAAAACATCAAAACATCAAAAACATCAAAAACATCAAAAACATCAAAAACATCAAAAACATCAAAAACATCAAAAACATCAAAAACATCAAAAACATCAAAAACATCAAAAACATCAAAAACATCAAAAACATCAAAAACATCAAAAACATAAAAACATCAAAAACATCAAAAACATCAAAAACATCAAAAACATCAAAACATCAAAAACATCAACAATCATCAAAAAAGACAAAATATCAAAAACATCAAAAACATCAAAAAATCAAAAACAACAAAAACATCAAAAACATCAAAAACATCAAAAACATCAAAAACATCAAAAACATCAAAAACATCAAAAACATCAAAAACATCAAAAACATCAAAAACATCAAAAACATCAAAAACATCAAAAACATCAAAAACATCAAAAACATCAAAACATCAAAAACATCAAAAACATCAAAAACATCAAAAACATCAAAAACATCAAAAACATCAAAAACATCAAAAACATCAAAAACATCAAAAACATCAAAAACATCAAAAATATCAAAAACATAAACAACATAAAAAACATCAAAAACATCAAAAACATCAAAAACATCAAAAACATCAAAAACATCAAAAACTTCAAAAACATCAAAAACATCAAAAACATCAAAAACATCAAAAACATAAAAACATCAAAAAACATCAAAAACATCAAAAAACATCATCAAAACATCAAAAACATCAAAAACATCAAAACATCAAAACATCAAAAACATCAAAAACATCAAAAACATCAAAAACATCAAAAACATCAAAAACATCAAAAACATCAAAAACATCAAAAACATCAAAAACATCAAAAACATCAAAACATCAAAACATCAAAAACATCAAAAACATCAAAAACATCAAAACATCAAAAACATCAAAAACATCAAAAACATCAAAAACATCAAAAACATCAAAAACATCAAAACATCAAAAACATCAAAAACATCAAAAACATCAAAAACATCAAAAACATCAAAACATCAAAAACATCAAAAACATCAAAAACATCAAAAACATCAAAAACATCAAAAACATCAAAAACATCAAAACATCAAAAACATCAAAAACATCAAAACATCAAAACATCAAAAACATCAAAAACATCAAAAACATCAAAAACATCAAAACATCAAAAACATCAAAAACATCAAAAACATCAAAAACATCAAAAACATCAAAAACATCAAAAACATCAAAAACATCAAAAACATCAAAAACATCAAAACCATCAAAAACATCAAAAACATCAAAACATCAAAAACATCAAAAACATCAAAAAAGATAAAAAACATCAAAACATCAAAAACATCAAAACATCAAAAACATCAAAAACATCAAAACATCAAAAACATCAAAAACATCAAAAACATCAAAACATCAAAAACATCAAAAACATCAAAAACATCAAAAAACATCAAAAACATCAAAAACATCAAAAACATCAAAAACATCAAAAACATAAAAACATCAAAAACATCAAAAAACATCAAAAACATCAAAAACATCAAAAACATCAAAAACATCAAAAACATCAAAAACATCAAAAACATCAAAAACATCAAAAACATCAAAAACATCAAAAACATCAAAAACATCAAAAACATCAAAAACATCAAAAACATCAAAACATCAAAAACATCAACAATCATCAAAAAAGACAAAATATCAATAACATCAAAAACATCAAAAACATCAAAAACAACAAAAACATCAAAAACATCAAAAACATCAAAAACATCAAAAACATCAAAAACATCAAAAACATCAAAAACATCAAAAACAAAAACATCAAAAACATCAAAAACATCAAAAACATCAAAAACATCAAAAACATCAAAAACATCAAAAACATCAAAAACATCAAAAACATCAAAAACATCAAAAACATCAAAAACATCAAAAACATCAAAAACATCAAAAACATCAAAAACATCAAAAACATCAAAAACATCAAAAACATCAAAAACATCAAAAACATCAAAAACATCAAACAACATAAAAACATCAAAAACATCAAAAACATCAAAAACATCAAAAACATCAAAAACATCAAAAACATCAAAAACATCAAAAACATCAAAAACATCAAAAACATCAAAAACATCAAAAACCTAAAAACATCAAAAACATCAAAAACATCACAAACATCAAAAACATCAATAAACATCAAAAAAGACAAAATATCAATAACATCAAAAACATCAAAAACATCAAAAATATCAAAAACATCAAAAACATCAAAAACATCAAAAACATCAAAAACATCAAAACATCAAAAACATCAAAAACATCAAAAACATCAAAAACATCAAAACATCAAAAACATCAAAAACATCAAAAACATCAAAACATCAAAAACATCAAAAACATCAAAAACATCAAAAACATCAAAAACATCAAAAACATCAAAAGCATCAAAAAAGTCAATAACATCAAAAACATCAAAAACATCAAAAAATCAAAAACATCAATAACATCAAAAACATCAAAAACATCAAAAACATCAAAAACATCAAAAACATCAAAAACATCAAAAACATCAAAAACATCAAAAACATCAAAAACATCAAAAACATCAAAAACATCAAAACCATCAAAAACATCAAAAACATCAAAAACATCAAAAACATCAAAAACATCAAAAACATCAAAAACATCAAAAACATCAAAAACATCAAAACCATCAAAAACATCAAAAACATCACAAACATCAAAAACATCAAAAACATCAAAACATCAAAAACATCAATAAACATCAAAAAAGACAAAATATCAATAACATCAAAAACATCAAAAAATCAAAAACAACAAAAACATCAAAACATCAAAAACATTAAAAACATCAAAAACATCAAAACATCAAAAACATCAAAAACATCAAAAACATCAAAAACATCAAAAACATCAAAAACATCAAAAACATCAAAAACATCAAAAACATCAAAAACATCAAAAACATAAAAAAACATAAAAAACATCAAAAACATCAAAACATCAAAACATCAACAACATCAAAAACATCAAAAACATCAAAAACATCAAAACCATCAAAAACATCAAAAACATCAAAAACATCAAAAAAGTCAAAAAAAAGTCAATAACATCAAAAACATCAAAAACATCAAAACATCAAAAACATCACAAACATCAAAAACATCAAAAACATCAAAAACATCAAAAACATCAAAAACATCAAAAACATCAAAAACATCAAAAACATCAAAAACATCAAAAACATCAAAAAGATCAAAAACATCAAAAATATCAAAAACATAAAAAACATAAAAAACATCAAAAACATCAAAAACATCAAAAACTTCAAAAACATCAAAAACATCAAAAATATTAAAAACATCAAAAACATCAAAAATATCAAAAACATCAAAAACATCAAAAACATCAAAAACATCAAAAACATCAAAAACATCAAAAACATCAAAAACATCAAAAACATAAAAAACATCAAAAACATCAAAAACATCAAAAACATCAAAAACATCAAAAATATTAAAAACATCAAAAACATCAAAAATATCAAAAACATCAAAAATATCAAAAATATCAAAAACATCAAAAACATCAAAAACATCAAATACATCAAAAACATCAAAAACATCAAAAACATCAAAAACATCAAAAACATCAAAAACATCAAAAACATCAAAAACATCAAAAACATCAAAAACATCAAAAACATCAAAAACATCAAAAACATCAAAAACATCAAAAACATCAAAAACATCAAAAACATCAAAAACATCAAAAACATCAAAAACATCAAAAACATCAAAAACATCAAAACCATCAAAAACATCAAAAACATCAAAAACATCAAAAACATCAAAAACATCAAAAACATCAAAAACATCAAAAACATCAAAAACATCAAAAACATCAAAAACCTAAAAACATCAAAAACATCAAAACATCAAAAACATCAAAAACATCAAAAACATCAATAAACATCAAAAAAGACAAAACATCAATAACATCAAAAAACATCAAAAACATCAAAACATCAAAACATCAAAAACATCAAAAACATCAAAAACATCAAAAACATCAAAAACATCAAAAACATCAAAAACATCAAAAACATCAAAAACATCAAAACATCAAAACATCAAAAACATCAAAAACATCAAAAACATCAAAAACATCAAAAACATCAAAAACATCAAAAACATCAAAAACATCAAAAACATCAAAAACATCAAAAACATCAAAAACATCAAAAACATCAAAAACATCAAAAACATCAAAAACATCAAAAACATCAAAAACATCAAAAACATCAAAAACATCAAAAACATCAAAAACATCAAAAACATCAGAAACATCAAAAACATCAAAAACATCAAAAATATTAAAAACATCAAAAACATCAAAAATATCAAAAATATCAAAAACATCAAAATTATCAAAAATATCAAAAACATCAAAAACATCAAAAACATCAAAAACTTCAAAAACATCAAAAACATCAAAAACATCAAAAACATCAAAAACATCAAAACATCAAAAACATCAAAAACATCAAAAACATCAAAAACATCAAAAACATTAAAAACATCAAAACCATCAAAAACATCAAAAACATCAAAAACATCAAAAACATCAAAAACATCAAAAACATCAAAAACATCAAAAATATAAAAAACATAAAAAACATCAAAAACATCAAAACATCAAAAACATCACAATCATCAAAAATATCAATAAACATCAAAAAAGACAAAATATCAATAACATCAAAAACATCAAAAAATCAAAAACAACAAAAACATCAAAAACATCAACAACATCAAAAACATCAAAAACATCAAAAACATCAAAAACATCAAAAACATCAAAAACATCAAAAACATCAAAAACATCAAAAACATCAAAAACATCAAAAACATCAAAACCATCAAAAACATCAAAAACATCAAAAACATCAAAAACATCAAAAACATCAAAACATCAAAAACATCAAAAAAATCAAAAACATCAAAAACATCGAAAACATCAAAAACATAAAAAACATCAAAAACATCAAAACATCAACAACATCAAAAACATCAAAAACATCACAAACATCAAAAACATCAAAAACATCAAAAGCATCAAAAAAGTCAATAACATCAAAAACATCAAAAACATCAATAACATCAAAAACATCAAAAACATCAAAAACATAAAAAACATAAAAAACATCAAAAACATTAAAAACATCAAAACATCAAAAACATCAAAAACATCAAAAACATCAATAACATCGAAAACATCACAAGCATCAAAAACCTCAAAAACATCACAAACATCAAAAACATTAAAAACATCAAAACATCAAAAACATCAATAACATCAAAAACATCGGAAACATAAAAACATCAAAAACATCAATAACATCAAAAACATCAAAACATCAAAACATCAAAAACATCAATAAACATCAAAAAAGACAAAATATCAATAACATCAAAAAATCAAAAACAACAAAAACATCAAAAACATCAAAAACATCAAAAACATCAAAAACATCAAAAACATCAAAAACATCAAAAACATCAAAAACATCAAAAACATCAAAAACATCAAAACATCAAAAACATCAAAAACATCAAAAACATCAAAAACATCAAAAACATCAAAAACATCAAAAACATAAAAAACATCAAAACATCAAAAACATCAACAATCATCAAAAAAGACAAAATATCAATAACATCAAAAAATCAAAAACAACAAAAACATCAAAAAAATCAAAAACAACAAAAACATCAAAAACATCAAAAACATCAAAAACATCAAAAACATCAAAAACATCAAAAACATCAAAAACATAAAAAACATCAAAAATATTAAGAACATCAAAAACATCAAAAACATCAAAAATATCAAAACCTCAAAATATCAAAAATATCAAAAACATCAAAAACATCAAAAACATCAAAAACATCAAAAACATCAAAAACATCAAAAACATCAAAAACATCAAAAACATCAAAAACATCAAAAACATCAAAAACATCAAAAACATCAAAAACATCAAAAACATCAAAAACATCAAAAACATCAAAAACATCAAAAACATCAAAAACATCAAAAACATCAAAAACATCAAAAACATCAAAAACATCAAAAACATCAAAAACATCAAAAACATCAAAAACATCAAAAACATCAAAACATCAAAAACATCAAAAACATCAAAAACATCAAAACATCAAAAACATCAAAAACATCAAAAACATCAAAAACATCAAAACATCAAAAACATCAAAAACATCAAAAACATCAAAACATAAAATCAAAAACATCAAAAACATCAAAAACATCAAAAACATCAAAAACATCAAAAACATCAAAAACATCAAAAACATCAAAAACATCAAAAACATCAAAAACATCAAAACATCAAAAACATCAAAAACATCAAAAACATCAAAAACATCAAAAACATCAAAAACATCAAAAACATCAAAAACATCAAAAACATCAAAAACATCAAAAACATCAAAAACATCAAAAACATCAAAACATCAAAACATCAAAAACATCAAAAACATCAAAAACATCAAAAAACATCAAAACATCAAAAACATCAAAACATCAAAAACATCAAAAACATCAAAAACATCAAAAACATCAAAAACATCAAAAACATCAAAAACATCAAAACATCAAAAACATCAAAAACATCAAAAACATCAAAAACATCAAAAACATCAAAAACATCAAAAACATCAAAAACATCAAAAACATCAAAAACATCAAAAACATCAAAAACATCAAAAACTCATCAAAAACATCAAAAAACATCAAAAACATCAAAAACATCAAAAACATCAAAAACATCAAAAACATCAAAAACATCAAAACATCAATAACATCAAAAACATCAAAAACATCAAAAACATCAAAAACATCAAAAACATCAAAAACATCAAAAACATCAAAAACATCAAAAACATCAAAAACATCAAAAACATCAAAAACATCAAAAACATCAAAAACATCAAAAACATCAAAAACATCAAAAACATCAAAAACATCAAAAACATCAAAAACATCAAAAACATCAAAAACATCAAAAACATCAAAAACATCAAAAACATCAAAAACATCAAAAACATCAAAAACATCAAAAACATCAAAAACATCAAAAACATCAAAAACATCAAAAACATCAAAACATCAAAAACATCAAAAACATCAAAAACATCAAAAACATCAAAAACATCAGAAACATCAAAAACATCAAAAACATCAAAAACATCAAAAACATCAAAAACATCAAAAACATCAAAAATATCAAAAACATCAAAAACATCAAAAAACATCAAAAACATCAAAAACATCAAAAACATCAAAAACATCAAAACATCAAAAACATCAAAAACATCAAATCAAAACATCAAAAACATCAAAAACATCAAAACATCAAAAACATCAAAAACATCAAAACATCAAAAACATCAAAAACATTAAAAACATCAAAAACATCAAAAACATCAAAAACATCAAAAACATCAAAAACATCAAAAACATCAAAAACATCAAAAACATCAAAAACATCAAAACATCAAAACATCAAAAACATCAAAAACATCAAAAACATCAAAAACATCAAAAACATCAAAAAACATCAAAACATCAAAAACATCAAAAACATCAAAAAATCAAAATCAAAAAAAAACATCAAAAACATCAAAACATCAAAAACATCAAAAACATCAAAAACATCAAAAAACATCAAAAACATCAAAAACATCAAAAACATCAAAAACATAAAAACATCAAAAACATCAAAAACATCAAAACATCAAAAACATCAAAAACATCAAAAACATCAAAACATCAAAAACATCAAAAACATCAAAAACATCAAAAACATCAAAAACATCAAAAACATCAAAAACATCAAAACATCAAAAACATCAAAAACATCAAAAACATCGAAAACATAAAAACATCAAAAACATCAAAAACATCAAAAACATCAAAACATCAAAACATCAAAAACATCAAAAACATCAAAAACATCAAAACATCAAAAACATCAAAAACATCAAAAACATCAAAAACATCAAAAACAAAAAATCAAAAACATCAAAAACATCAAAAACATCAAAAACATCAAAAACATCAAAAACATCAAAAACATCAAAAACATCAAAAACATCAAAAACATCAAAAACATCAAAAACATCAAAAACATCAAAAACATCAAAAACATCAAAAACATCAAAAATATCAAAAACATCAAAAACATCAAAAACATCAAAAACATCAAAAACATCAAAAACATCAAAAACATCAAAAACATCAAAAACATCAAAAACATCAAAAACATCAAAAACATCAAAACATCAAAAACATCAAAAACATCAAAAACATCAAAAACATCAAAAACATCAAAAACATCAAAAACATCAAAAACATCAAAAACATCAAAAACATCAAAAACATCAAAAACATCAAAAACATCAAAAACATCAAAAACATCAAAACATCAAAAACATCAAAACATCAAAAACATCAAAAACATCAAAAAAAAACATCAAAAACATCAAAAACATCATCAAAACATCAAAAACATCAAAAACATCAAAAACATCAAAAACATCAAAAACATCAAAAACATCAAAAACATCAAAAACATCAAAAACATCAAAAACATCAAAAACATCAAAAACATCAAAAACATCAAAAACATCAAAAACATCAAAAACATCAAAAACATCAAAACATCAAAAACATCAAAAAACATCAAAACATCAAAAACATCAAAAACATCAAAAACATCAAAAACATCAAAAACATCAAAAACATCAAAAACATCAAAAACATCAAAAACATCAAAAACATCAAAAACATCAAAAACATCAAAAACATCAAAAACATCAAAAACATCAAAAACATCAAAAACATCAAAAACATCAAAAACATCAAAAACATCAAAAACATCAAAAACATCAAAAACATCAAAAAACATCAAAACATCAAAAACATCAAAAACATCAAAAACATCAAAAACATCAAAAACATCAAAAACATCAAAAACATCAAAAACATCAAAAACATCAAAAACATCAAAACATCAAAAACATCAAAAACATCAAAAACATCAAAAACATCAAAAACATCAAAAACATCAAAAACATCAAAACATCAAAAACATCAAAAACATCAAAAACATCAAAAACATCAAAACATCAAAAACATCAAAAACATCAAAAACATCAAAAACATCAAAAACATCAAAAACAAAACATCAAAACATCAAAAACATCAAAAACATCAAAAACATCAAAAACATCAAAACATTAAAAACATCAAAAACATCAAAAACATCAAAAACATCAAAAACATCAAAAAACATCAAAAACATCAAAAACATCAAAACATCAAAAACCAAAAACATCAAAAACATCAAAACATCAAAACATCAAAAACATCAAAAACATCAAAAACATCAAAAACATCAAAAACATCAAAAACATCAAAAACATCAAAAACATCAAAAACATCAAAAACATCAAAAACATCAAAAACATCAAAAATATAAAAAACATAAAAAACATCAAAAACATCAAAACATCAAAAACATCACAATCATCAAAAATATCAATAAACATCAAAAAAGACAAAATATCAATAACATCAAAAACATCAAAAAATCAAAAACAACAAAAACATCAAAAACATCAACAACATCAAAAACATCAAAAACATCAAAAACATCAAAAACATCAAAAACATCAAAAACATCAAAAACATCAAAAACATCAAAAACATCAAAAACATCAAAAACATCAAAAACATCAAAAACATCAAAAACATCAAAAACATCAAAAACATCAAAAACATCAAAAACATCAAAACATCAAAAACATCAAAAAAATCAAAAACATCAAAAACATCGAAAACCTCAAAAACATAAAAAACATCAAAAACATCAAAACATCAACAACATCAAAAACATCAAAAACATCACAAACATCAAAAACATCAAAAACATCAAAAGCATCAAAAAAGTCAATAACATCAAAAACATCAAAAACATCAAAAACATCAAAAACATCAAAAACATCAAAAACATCAAAAACATCAAAAACATCAAAAACATCAAAAACATCAAAAAACATCAAAAACATCAAAAACATCAAAAACATCAAAAACATCAATAACATCAAAAACATCACAAGCATCAAAAACCTCAAAAACATCACAAACATCAAAAACATTAAAAACATCAAAACATCAAAAACATCAATAACATCAAAAACATCGGAAACATAAAAACATCAAAAACATCAATAACATCAAAAACATCAAAACATCAAAACATCAAAAACATCAATAAACATCAAAAAAGACAAAATATCAATAACATCAAAAACATCAAAAAATCAAAAACAGCAAAAACATCAAAAACATCAAAAACATCAAAAACATCAAAAACATCAAAAACATCAAAAACATCAAAAACATCAAAAACATCAAAAACATCAAAAACATCAAAAACATCAAAAACATCAAAAACATCAAAAACATCAAAACATCAAAAACATCAAAAACATCAAAAACATCAAGAACATCAAAAACATCAAAAACATCAAAAACATCAAAAACATAAAAAACATCAAAAACATCAAAACATCAAAAACATCAACAATCATCAAAAAAGACAAAATATCAATAACATCAAAAAATCAAAAACAACAAAAACATCAAAAAAATCAAAAACAACAAAAACATCAAAAACATCAAAAACATCAAAAACATCAAAAAAATCAAAAACATCAAAAACATCAAAAACATAAAAAACATCAAAAATATTAAGAACATCAAAAACATCAAAAACATCAAAAATATCAAAAACTTCAAAAATATCAAAAATATCAAAAGCATCAAAAACATCAAAAAGATCAAAAACATCAAAAACATCAAAAACATCAAAAACATCAAAAACATCAAAAACATCAAAAACATCAAAAACATCAAAAACATCAAAAACATCAAAAACATCAAAAACATCAAAAACATCAAAAACATCAAAAACATCAAAAACATGAAAAACCTCAAAAACATCAAAAACATCAAAACATCAAAAACATCAAAAACATCAAAAACATCAAAAACATCAAAAACATCAAAAACATCAAAAACATCAAAAACATCAAAAACATCAAAAACATCAAAAACATCAAAAACATCAAAAACATCAAAAACATCAAAAACATCAAAAACATCAAAAACATCAAAAACATCAAAAACATCAAAAACATCAAAAACATCAAAAACATCAAAAACATCAAAAACATCAAAAACATCAAAAACATCAAAAACATCAAAAACATCAAAAACATCAAAAACATCAAAAACATCAAAAACATCAAAAACATCAAAAACATTAAAAACATCAAAAACATCAAAAAGATCAAAAACATCAAAAACATCAAAAACCTCAAAAACATCAAAAACATCAAAAACATCAAAAACATCAAAAACATCAAAAACATCAAAAACATCAAAAACATCAAAAACATCAAAAACATCAAAAACATCAAAAACATCAAAAACATCAAAAACATTAAAAACATAAAAAACATCAAAAACATCAAAAACATCAAAAACATCAAAAACTTCAAAAACATCAAAAACATCAAAAACATCAAAAACATAAAAAACATCAAAAACATCAAAAACATCAAAAACATCAAAAACATCAAAAACATCAAAAACATCAAAAACATCAAAAACATCAAAAACATCAAAAACATCAAAAACATCAAAAACATCAAAACATCAACAACATCAAAAACATCAAAAACATCACAAACATCAAAAACATCAAAAGCATCAAAAAATTCAATAACATCAAAAACATCAAATACATCAATAACATCAAAAACATCAAAAACATCAAAAACATAAAAAACATCAAAAACATTAAAAACATCAAAAACATCAAAAAGATCAAAAACATCAAATACATCAATAACATCGAAAACATCAAAAACATCAAAAACCTCAAAAACATCACAAACATCAAAAACATCAAAAACATCAAAACATCAAAAACATCAATAACATCAAAAACATTGGAAACATAAAAACATCAAAAACATCAATAACATCAAAAACATCAAAACATCAAAACATCAAAAACATCAATAAACATCAAAAAAGACAAAATATCAATAACATCAAAAACATCAAAAACATCAAAAACATCAAAAACATCAAAAACATCAAAAACATCAAAAACATCAAAAACATCAAAAACATCAAAACATCAACAACATCAAAAACATCAAAAACATCACAAACATCAAAAACATCAAAAGCATCAAAAAATTCAATAACATCAAAAACATCAAATACATCAATAACATCAAAAACATCAAAAACATCAAAAACATAAAAAACATCAAAAACATTAAAAACATCAAAAACATCAAAAAGATCAAAAACATCAAAAACATCAATAACATCGAAAACATCAAAAACATGAAAAACCTCAAAAACATCACAAACATCAAAAACATCAAAAACATCAAAACATCAAAAACATCAATAACATCAAAAACATTGGAAACATAAAAACATCAAAAACATCAATAACATCAAAAACATCAAAACATCAAAACATCAAAAACATCAAAAAAGACAAAATATCAATAACATCAAAAACATCAAAAAATCAAAAACGACAAAAACATCAAAAACATCAAAAACATCAAAAACATCAAAAACATCAAAAACATCAAAAACATCAAAACATCAAAAACATCAAAAATATTAAAAACATCAAAAACATCAAAAACATCAAAAACATCAAAAACATCAAAAATATTAAAAACATCAAAAACATCAAAAATATCAAAAACTTCAAAAATATCAAAAGCATCAAAAACATCAAAAACATCAAAAACATCAAAAACATCAAAAACATCAAAAACATCAAAAACATCAAAAACATCAAAAACATCAAAAACATCAAAAACATCAAAAACATCAAAAACATCAAAAACTTCAAAAACATCAAAAACATCAAAAACATCAAAAACATCAAAAACATCAAAAACATCAAAAACATCAAAAACATCAAAAACATCAAAAACATCAAAAACATCAAAAACATCAAAAACATCAAAAACATCAAAAACATCAAAAACTTCAAAACATCAAAAACATCAAAAACATCAAAAACATCAAAAACATCAAAAACATCAAAAACATCAAAAACATAAAAACATAAAAAACATCAAAAACATCAAAAACATCAAAACATCAAAAACATCAACAATCATCAAAAAAGACAAAATATCAATAACATCAAAAACATCAAAAAATCAAAAACAACAAAAACATCAAAAACATCAAAAACATCAAAAACATCAAAAACATCAAAAACATCAAAAACATCAAAAACATCAAAAATATCGAAAACATCAAAAACATCAAAAGCATCAAAAACATCAAAAACATCAAAAACATCAAAAACATCAAAAACATCAAAAACATCAAAAACATCAAAAACATCAAAAACATCAAAAACATCAAAAACATCAAAAACATCAAAAACATCAAAAACATAAAAACATCAAAAACATCAAAAACATCAAAACTTCAAAAACATCAAAAACATCAAAAACATCAAAAACATCAAAAACATCAAAAACATCAAAAACATCAAAACATCAAAAACATCAAAAACATCAAAAACATCAAAAACATCAAAAACATCAAAAACATCAAAAACATCAAAAACATCAAAAACATCAAAAACATCAAAAACATCAAAAACATCAAAAACATCAAAAACATCAAAAACATCAAAAACATCAAAAACATCAAAAACATCAAAACATCAAAAACATCAAAAACATCAAAACATCAATAAACATCACAAACATCAAAAACATCAATAAACATCAAAAACATCAAAACATCAAAAACATCAAAAACATCAAAACATCAAAAACATAAAAACATCAAAACATCAAAAACATCAAAACCATCAAAAACATCAAAAACATCAAAAACATCAAAAACATCAAAAACTTCAAAAACATCAAAAACATCAAAAACATCAAAAACATCAAAAACATCAAAACATCAAAAACATCAAAAACATCAAAAACATAAAAACATAAAAACATAAAAACATCAAAAACATCAAAACATCAAAAACATCAACAATCATCAAAAAAGACAAAATATCAATAACATCAAAAACATCAAAAAATCAAAAACAACAAAAACATCAAAACAAAACATCAAAAACATCAAAAACATCAAAACATCAAAAACATCAAAACATCAAAAACATCAAAACATCAAAAACATCAAAAACATCAAAAATCAAAACATCAAAAACATCAAAAACATCAAAAACATCAAAAATATTAAAAACATCAAAAACATCAAAAATATCAAAAACTTCAAAAATATCAAAAACATCAAAAACATCAAAAACATCAAAAACATCAAAAACATCAAAAACATCAAAAACATCAAAAACATCAAAAACATCAAAAACATCAAAAAACATCAAAAACATCAAAAACATCAAAAACATCAAAAACATCAAAAACATCAAAAAAACATCAAAAACATCAAAACATCAAAAACATCAAAAACATCAAAAACATCAAAAACATCAAAAACATCAAAAACATCAAAAACATCAAAAACATCAAAAACATCAAAAACATCAAAAACATCAAAAACATCAAAAACATCAAAAACATCAAAAACATCAAAAACATCAAAAACATCAAAAACATCAAAAACATCAAAAACATCAAAAACATCAAAAACATCAAAAACATCAAAAACGTAAAAAACATCAAAAACATCAAAACATCAAAAACATCACAAACATCAAAAACATCAATAAACATCAAAAAAGACAAAATATCAATAACATCAAAAACATCAAAAAATCAAAAACAACAAAAACATCAAAAACATCAAAAACATCAAGAACATCAAAACATCAAAAACATCAAAAAAATCAAAAACATCAAAAACATCAAAAACATCGAAAACATAAAAAACATCAAAAACATCAAAACATCAACAACATCAAAAACATCAAAAATATCACAAACATCAAAAACATCAAAAACATCAAAAGCATCAAAACATCAAAAACATAAAAAACATTAAAAACATCAAAAACATCAAAAACATCAAAACATCAACAACATCAAAAACATCAAAAACATCAAAAACATCAAAAACATCAAAAACATCAAAAACATCAAAAACATCAAAAACATCAAAAACATCAAAAACATCAAAAACATCAAAAACATCAAAAAAGTCAAAAAAAGTCAATAACATCAAAAACATCAAAAACATCAAAACATCAAAAACATCAAAAACATCAAAAACATCAAAAACATCAAAAACATCAAAAACATCAAAAACATCAAAAACATCAAAAACATCAAAAACATCAAAAAGTCAAAATCAAAAAGTCAATAACATCAAAAACATCAAAAACATCAAAACATCAAAAACATCAAAAAACATCAAAAACATCAAAAAACATCAAAAACATCAAAAACATCAAAAACATCAAAAACATCAAAAACATCAAAAACATCAAAAACATCAAAAACATCAAAAACATCAAACAAAAACATAAAAACATCAAAAACATCAAAAACATCAAAAACATCAAAACATCAAAAACATCAAAAATATCAAAAACATCAATAAAGTCAAAAAAAGTCAATAACATCAAAAACATCAAAAACATCAAAAACATCAAAAACATCAAAAAAGTCAAAAAAAGTCAATAACATCAAAAACATCAAAAACATCAAAAACATCAAAAACATCAAAAACATCAAAAACATCAAAAACATCAAAAACATCAAAAACATCAAAAACATCAAAAACATCAAAAACATCAAAAACATAAAAAACATCAAAAACATCAAAAACATCAAAAACATCAAAAACATCAAAAACATCAAAAACATCAAAAACATCAAAAACATCAAAAACATCAAAAACAAAAATATCAAAAACATCTAAAACATCAAAAACATCAAAAACATCAAAAACATCAAAAACATCAAAAACATCAAAAACATCAAAAACATCAAAAACATCAAAAACATCAACAACATCAACAACATCAAAAACATCAAAAACATCAAAAACATCAAAAACATCAAAAACATCAAAAACATCAAAAACATCAAAAATATCAAAAACATCAAAAACATAAAAAACATAAAAACCTCAAAAACATCAACCAAAACATCAAAAACATCAAAAACATCAAAAAAAGTCAAAAAAGTCAATAACATCAAAAACATCAAAAACATCAAAAACATCAAAAACATCAAAAACATCAAAAACATCAAAAACATCAAAAACATCAAAAACATCAAAAACATCAAAAACATCAAAAACATCAAAAACATCAAAAACATCAAAAAAACATCAAAAACATCAAAACATCAAAAACATCAAAAACATCAAAAACATCAAAAACATCAAAAACATCAAAAACATCAAAAACATCAAAAACATAAAAAACATCAAAAACATCAAAAACATTAAAAACATCAAAAACATCAATAACAACAAAAACAACAAAAACATCAAAATATCAAAAACATTAAAAACTTCAAAACCCTTAAAAGCATCAAAAACATTAAAAACATCATAAAATCAAAAACATCAAAAACTTCAAAAACAACAGAAGCAACATAAACATCAAAAACATCAGAAACATCAAAAACATCAAAAACATCAAAAACATCAAAAACATCAAAAACATCAATAACATCAAAAACATCAAAAACATCAAAAACATCACAAACATCAAAAACATCAAAAACATCAAAACATCAAAAACATCAAAAAAGACAAAATATCAATAACATCAAAAACATCAAAAATTCAAAAACAACAAAAACATCAAAAACATCAAAAACATCAAAACATCAAAAACATCAAAAACATCAAAAACATAAAAAACATTAAAAACATCAAAAACATCAAAAACATCAAAACATCAACAACATCAAAAACATCAAAAACATCAAAAACATCAAAAACATCAAAAACATCAAAAACATCAAAAACATCAAAAACATCAAAAACATCAAAAACATCAAAAACATCAAAAAAGTCAATAACATCAAAAACATCAAAAACATCAAAAACATCAAAAACATCAAAAACATCAAAAACATCAAAAACATCAAAAACATCAAAAACATCAAAAACATCAAAAACATCAAAAACATCAAAAACATCAAAAACATAAAAAACATAAAAAACATCAAAAACATCAAAAACATCAAAACATCAAAAACATCAAAAATATCAAAAACATCAATAAAGTCAAAAAAAAGTCAATAACATCAAAAACATCAAAAACTTCAAAAACATCACATACATCACATACACCAAAAACATAAAAAACATCAAAAACATCAAAAACATCAATAACATCAAAAACATCAAAAACGTCAAAAAATCAAAAACATCAAAAACATCAAAGACATCAAAAACATCAAAAACATCAAAAACATCAAAAACATCAAAAACATCAAAAACATCAAAAACATCAAAAACATCAAAAACATCAAAAACATCAAAAACATCAAAAACATCAAAACCATCAAAAACATCAAAAACATCAAAAACATCAAAAACATCAAAAATATCAAAAACATCTAAAACATCAAAAACATCAAAAACATCAAAAACATCAAAAACATCAAAAACATCAAAAACATCAAAAACATCAAAAACACCAAAAACATCAAAAACATCAAAAACATCAAAAACATCAACAACATCAAAAACATCAAAAACATCAAAAACATCAAAAACATCAAAAACATCAAAAACATCAAAAACATCAAAAACATCAAAAACATCAAAAATATCAAAAACATCAAAAACATCAAAAACATAAAAAACATAAAAAACCTCAAAAACATCAACAAACATCAAAAACATCAAAAACATCAAAAAAGTCAAAAAAGTCAATAACATCAAAAACATCAAAAACATCAAAAACATCAAAAACATCAAAAACATCAAAAACATCAAAAACATCAAAAACATCAAAAACATCAAAAACATCAAAAACATCAAAAACATCAAAAACATCAAAAACATCAAAAACATCAAAAACATCAAAAACATCAAAACATCAAAAACATAAAAAACATCAAAAACATCAAAAACATTAAAAACATCAAAAACATCAATAACAACAAAAACAACAAAAACATCAAAATATCAAAAACATTAAAAACTTCAAAACCCTTAAAAGTATCAAAAACATTAAAAACATCATAAAATCAAAAACATCAAAAACTTCAAAAACAAAAGAAGCAACATAAACATCAAAAACATCAGAAACATCAAAAACATCAAAAACATCAAAAACATCAAAAACATTACAAACATCAAAAACATCAATAAACATCAAAAAAGACAAAATATCAATAACATCAAAAACATCAAAAAATCAAAAACAACAAAAACATCAAAAACATCAAAAACATCAAAAACATCAAAAACATCAAAAACATCAAAAAAATCAAAAACATCAAAAACATCAAAAACATCAATAATATCAAAAACATCAAAAACATCAAAAACATCAAAAATATCAAAAATATCAAAAACATCTAAAACATCAAAAACATCAAAAACATCAAAAACATAAAAAACATCAACAAACATCAACAAACATCAAAAACATCAAAAAAGTCAAAAAAGTCAATAACATCAAAAACATCAAAAACATCAAAAACATCAAAAAAATCAAAAACATCAAAAACATCAAAAACATCAATAATATCAAAAACATCAAAAACATCAAAAACATCAAAAACATCAAAAATATCAAAAATATCAAAAACATCTAAAACATCAAAAACATCAAAAACATCAAAAACATCAAAAACATCAAAAACATCAAAAACATCAAAAACATCAAAACATCAAAAACATCAACAACATCAACAACATCAAAAACATCAAAAACATCAAAAACATCAAAAACATCAAAAACATCAAAAACATCAAAAACATCAAAAACATCAAAAACATCAAAAACATCAAAAACATCAAAAACATCAAAAACATCAAAAACATCAAAAACATCAAAAACATCAACAACATCAACAACATCAAAAACATCAAAAACATCAAAAACATCAAAAACATCAAAAACATCAAAAACATCAAAAACATCAAAAACATCAAAAACATCAAAAACATCAAAAACATCAAAAACATAAAAAACATAAAAACATAAAAACATCAACAAACATCAACAAACATCAAAAACATCAAAAAAGTCAAAAAAGTCAATAACATCAAAAACATCAAAAACATCAAAAACATCAAAAACATCAAAAACATCAAAAACATCAAAAACATCAAAAACATCAAAAACATCAAAAACATCAAAAACATCAAAACCATCAAAAACATCAAAAACATCAAAAACATCAAAAACATCAAAAACATCAAAAACATCAAAAACATCAAAAACATCAAAAACATCAAAAACATCAAAAACATCAAAAACATCAAAAACATCAAAAACAACAAAAACAACAAAAACAACAAAAACATCAAAATATCAAAAACATTAAAAACTTCAAAAACATCACAAACATCAAAAACATCAATAAACATCAAAAAAGACAAAATATCAATAACATCAAAAACATCAAAAATCAAAAACAACAAAAACATCAAAAACATCAAAAACATCAAAAACATCAAAAACATCAAAAACATCAAAAACATCAAAAACATCAAAAACATCAAAACATCAAAAACATCAAAAACATCAAAAACATCAAAAACATCAAAAACATCAAAAACATCAAAAACATCAAAAATATTAAAAACATCAAAAACATCAAAAACATCAAAAATATCAAAAACTTCAAAAATATCAAAAATATCAAAAACATCAAAAACATCAAAAACATCAAAAACATCAAAAACATCAAAAACATCAAACACATCAAAAACATCAAAAACATCAAAAACATCAAAACATCAAAACATAAAAACATCAAAAACATCAAAAACATCAAAACATCAAAAACATCAAAAACATCAAAAACATCAAAAACAACAAAAACATCAAAAACATCAAAAACATCAAAAACATCAAAAACATCAAAAACATCAAAAACATCAAAAACATCAAAAACATCAAAAACATCAAAAACATCAAAAACATCAAAAACATCAAAAACATCAAAACATCAAAAACATCAAAAACATCAAAACATCAAAAACATCAAAAACATCAAAAACATCAAAAACATCAAAAACATCAAAAACATCAAAAACATCAAAACATCAAAAACATCAAAAACATCACAAACATCAAAAACATCAAAAAAGACAAAATATCAATAACATCAAAAACATCAAAAAATCAAAAACAACAAAAACATCAAAAACATCAAAAACATCAAAAACATCAAAAACATCAAAAACATCAAAAACATCAAAAACATCAAAAACATCAAGAACATAAAAACATCAAAAACATCAAAAAATCAAAAACATCAAAAACATCAAAAACATTAAAAACATAAAAAACATCAAAAACATCAAAACATCAACAACATCAAAAACATCAAAAATATCACAAACATCAAAAACATCAAAAACATCAAAAGCATCAAAAAAGTCAATAACATCAAAAAATCAAAAACATCAAAAACATAAAAAACATCAAAAACATCAAAAACATCAAAACCATCAAAAACATCAAAAACATCAAAAACATCAAAAATATCAAAAACATCTAAAACATCAAAAACATCAAAAACATCAAAAACACCAAAAACATCAAAAACATCAAAAACATCAACAACATCAAAAACATCAAAAACATCAAAAACATCAAAAACATCAAAAACATAAAAAACATAAAAAACATTAAAAACATCAAAAACATCAACAACATCAAAAACATCAAAAATATCAAAAACATCAAAAAAGTCAAAAAAAAGTCAATAACATCAAAAACATCAAAAACATCAATAAACATCAAAAAAGACAAAATATCAATAACATCAAAAACATAAAAAAATCAAAAACAACAAAAACATCAAAAACATCAAAAACATCAAAAACATCAAAAACATCAAAAACATCAAAACATCAAAAACATCAAAAACATCAAAAACATCAAAAACATCAAAAACATCAAAAACATCAAAAACATCAAAAACATCAAAAACATCAAAAACATAAAAAACATAAAAAACATCAAAAACATCAAAAACATCAACAACATCAAAAACATCAAAAATATCAAAAACATCAAAAAAGTCAAAAAAAGTCAATAACATCAAAAACATCAAAAACATCAAAAACTTCAAAAACATCACATACATCACATACACCAAAAACATCAAAAACATCAAAAACATCAATAACATCAAAAACATCAAAAACATCAAAAAATCAAAAACATCAAAGACATCAAAAACATCAAAAACATCAAAAACATCAAAAACATCAAAAACATCACAACCATCAAAAACATCAAAAACATCAAAAACATCAAAAATATCAAAAACATTAACAACATCAAAAACATCAAAAACATCAAAAATATTAAAAACATCAAAAACATCAAAAACATCAAAAAACTTCAAAAATATCAAAAATATCAAAAGCATCAAAAGCATCAAAAACATCAAAAACATCAAAAACATCAAAAACATCAAAAACATCAAAAACATCAAAAACATCAAAAACATCAAAAACATCAAAAACATCAAAAACATCAAAAACATCAAGAACATCAAAAACATCAAAAACATCAAAAACATCAAAGACATCAAAAACATCAAAAACATCAAAAACATCAAAAACATCAAAAACATCAAAACCATCAAAAACATCAAAAACATCAAAAACATCAAAAACATCAAAAACATCAAAAACATCAAAAACATCAAAAACATCAAAAACATCAAAAACATCAAAAACATCAAAAACATCTAAAACATCTAAAACATCAAAAACATCAAAAACATCAAAAACATCAAAAACATCAAAAACTTCAAAAACATCAAAAACATCAAAAACATCAAAAACATCAAAAACATAAAAAACATCAAAAACATCAAAACATCAACAACATCAAAAACATCAAAAATATCACAAACATCAAAAACATCAAAAACATCAAAAGCATCAAAAAAGTCAATAACATCAAAAAATCAAAAACATCAAAAACATAAAAAACATCAAAAACATCAAAAACATCAAAACCATCAAAAACATCAAAAACATCAAAAACATCAAAAACATCAAAAACATCTAAAACATCAAAAACATCAAAAACATCAAAAACATCAAAAACATCAAAAACATCAAAAACATCAAAAACATCAACAACATCAAAACATCAAAAACATCAAAAACATCAAAAACATCAAAAACATCAAAAACATCAAAAACATCACAAACATCAAAAACATCAAAAACATCAAAACATCAAAAACATCAATAAACATCAAAAAAGACAAAATATCAATAACATCAAAAACATAAAAAAATCAAAAACAACAAAAACATCAAAAACATCAAAAACATCAAAAACATCAAAACATCAAGAACATCAAAAACATCAAAAACATCAAAAACATCAAAAACATCAAAAACATAAAAAACATAAAAACATCAAAAACATCAAAAACATCAAAACATCAACAACATCAAAAACATCAAAAACATCAAAAACATCAAAAACATCAAAAACATCAAAAACATCAAAAACATCAAAAACATCAAAAACATCAAAAAGTCAAAAAAAGTCAATAACATCAAAAACATCAAAAACATCAAAAACATCAAAACATCAAAAACATCAAAAACATCAAAAACATCAAAAACATCAAAAACATCAAAAACATCAAAAACATCAAAAACATCAAAAACATCAAAAACATAAAAACATAAAAAACATCAAAAACATCAAAAACATCAAAAACATCAACAACATCAAAAACATCAAAAATATCAAAAACATCAAAAAAGTCAAAAAAAGTCAATAACATCAAAAACATCAAAAACATCAAAAACTTCAAAAACATCACATACATCACATACACCAAAAACATCAAAAACATCAAAAACATCAAAAACATCAATAACATCAAAAACATCAAAAACATCAAAAAATCAAAAACATCAAAGACATCAAAAACATCAAAAACATCAAAAACATCAAAAACATCAAAAACATCAAAACCATCAAAAACATCAAAAACATCAAAAACATCAAAAACATCAAAAATATCAAAAACATCTAAAACATCAAAAACATCAAAAACATCAAAAACACCAAAAACATCAAAAACATCAAAAACATCAAAAACATCAAAAACATCAAAAACATCAAAAACATCAAAAACATCAAAAACATCAAAAACATCAAAAATATCAAAAACATCAAAAACATAAAAAACATCAAAAACATCAAAAACATTAAAAACATCAAAAACATCAAAAACAACAAAAACAACAAAAACATCAAAATATCAAAAACATTAAAATTTCAAAAACCTTAAAAGCATCAAAAACATTAAAAACATCATAAAATCAAAAACATCAAAAACTTCAAAAACAACAAAAGCAACATAAACATCAAAAACATCAGAAACATCAAAAACATCAAAAACATCACAAACATCAAAAACATCAATAAACATCAAAAAAGACAAAATATCAATAACATCAAAAACATCAAAAAATCAAAAACAACAAAAACATCAAAAACATCAAAAACATTAAAAACATCAAAAACATCAAAAACATCAAAAACATCAAAAACATCAAAAACATCAAAACATCAAAAACATCAAAAAAATCAAAAACATCAAAAACATCAATAAAATCAAAAACATCAAAAACATCAAAAACATCAAAAACATCAAAAATATTAAAAACATCAAAAACATCAAAAATATCAAAGACTTCAAAAATATCAAAAATATCAAAAGCATCAAAAACATCAAAAACATCAAAAACATCAAAAACATCAAAAACATCAAAAACATCAAAAACATCAAAAACATCAAAAACATCAAAAACATCAAAAACATCAAAAACATCAAAAACATCAAAAACATCAAAAACATCAAAAACATAAAAACATAAAAAACATCAAAAACATCAAAAACATCAAAAAAATCAAAAACATCAAAAACATCAAAAACATAAAAAACATCAAAAACATCAAAACATCAACAACATCAAAAACATCAAAAATATCACAAACATCAAAAACATCAAAAACATCAAAAACATCAAAAACATCAAAAACATCAAAAACATCAAAACATCAAAAACATAAAAAACATCAAAAACATCAAAACATCAACAACATCAAAAACATCAAAAATATCACAAACATCAAAAACATCAAAAACATCAAAAGCATCAAAAAAGTCAATAACATCAAAAAATCAAAAACATCAAAAACATCAAAAACATCAAAAACATAAAAAACATCAAAAACATCAAAACATCAACAACATCAAAAACATCAAAAATATCACAAACATCAAAAACATCAAAAACATCAAAAGCATCAAAAAAGTCAATAACATCAAAAAATCAAAAACATCAAAACATAAAAAAACATCAAAAACATCAAAAACATCAAAACCATCAAAAACATCAAAAACATCAAAAACATCAAAAATATCAAAAACATCTAAAACATCAAAAACATCAAAAACATCAAAAACATCAAAAACACCAAAAACATCAAAAACATCAAAAACATCAACAACATCAAAAACATCAAAAACATCAAAAACATCAAAAACATCAAAAACATCAAAAACATCAAAAACATCAAAAACATCACAAACATCAAAAACATCAAAAACATCAAAACATCAAAAACATCAATAAACATCAAAAAGACAAAATATCAATAACATCAAAAACATCAAAAAAATCAAAAACAACAAAAACATCAAAAACATCAAAAACATCAAAAACATCAAAACATCAAGAACATCAAAAACATCAAAAACATCAAAAACATCAAAAACATCAAAAACATAAAAAACATAAAAAACATCAAAAACATCAAAAACATCAAAACATCAACAACATCAAAAACATCAAAAACATCAAAAACATCAAAAACATCAAAAACATCAAAAACATCAAAAACATCAAAAACATCAAAACATCAAAAAAGTCAAAAAAGTCAATAACATCAAAAACATCAAAAACATCAAAAACATCAAAAACATCAAAAACATCAAAAACATCAAAAACATCAAAAACATCAAAAACATCAAAAACATCAAAAACATCAAAAACATCAAAAACATAAAAACATAAAAACATAAAAAACATCAAAAACATCAAAAACATCAAAAACATCAAAAACATCAAAAACATCAAAAACATCAAAAACATCAAAAAGTCAAAAAAGTCAAAAACATCAAAAACATCAAAAACATCAAAAACTTCAAAAACATCACATACATCACATACACCAAAAACATCAAAAACATCAAAAACATCAAAAACATCAAAAACATCAAAAACATCAAAAACATCAAAAACATCAAAAACATCAAAAACATCAAAAACATCAAAAACATCAAAAACATCAAAAACATCAAAAACATCAAAACCATCAAAACATCAAAACATCAAAAACATCAAAAACATCAAAAATATCAAAAACATCTAAAACATCAAAAACATCAAAAACATCAAAAACACCAAAAACATCAAAAACATCAAAAACATCAAAAACATCAAAAACATCAAAAACATCAAAAACATCAAAAACATCAAAAACATCAAAAACATCAAAAACATCAAAACATAAAAAACATCAAAAACATCAAAAACATCAAAAACATCAAAAACATCAAAAACAACAAAAACAACAAAAACATCAAAATATCAAAAACATTAAAATTTCAAAAACCTTAAAAGCATCAAAAACATTAAAAACATCATAAAATCAAAAACATCAAAAACTTCAAAAACAACAAAAAAGCAACATAAACATCAAAAACATCAGAAACATCAAAACATCAAAAACATCACAAACATCAAAAACATCAATAAACATCAAAAAAAGACAAAATATCAATAACATCAAAAACATCAAAAAATCAAAAACAACAAAAACATCAAAAACATCAAAAACATCAAAAACATCAAAAACATCAAAAACATCAAAAACATCAAAAACATCAAAAACATCAAAAACATCAAAAACATCAAAAACATAAAAAACATCAAAAACATCAAAACATCAACAACATCAAAAACATCAAAAATATCACAAACATCAAAAACATCAAAAACATCAAAAGCATCAAAAAAGTCAATAACATCAAAAAATCAAAAACATCAAAAACATCAAAAACATCAAAAACATAAAAAACATCAAAAACATCAAAACATCAACAACATCAAAAACATCAAAAACATCAAAAACATCAAAAACATCAAAAACATCAAAAACATCAAAAAGTCAATAACATCAAAAACATCAAAAACATCAAAAACATAAAAAACATCAAAAACATCAAAAACATCAAAACCATCAAAAACATCAAAAACATCAAAAACATCAAAAATATCAAAAACATCTAAAACATCAAAAACATCAAAAACATCAAAAACATCAAAAACACCAAAAACATCAAAAACATCAAAAACATCAACAACATCAAAAACATCAAAAACATCAAAAACATCAAAAACATCAAAAACATCAAAAACATCAAAAACATCAAAAACATCACAAACATCAAAAACATCAAAAACATCAAAACATCAAAAACATCAATAAACATCAAAAAAGACAAAATATCAATAACATCAAAAACATAAAAAAATCAAAAACAACAAAAACATCAAAAACATCAAAAACATCAAAAACATCAAAACATCAAGAACATCAAAAACATCAAAAACATCAAAAACATCAAAAACATCAAAAACATAAAAAACATAAAAACATCAAAAACATCAAAAACATCAAAACATCAACAACATCAAAAACATCAAAAACATCAAAAACATCAAAAACATCAAAAACATCAAAAACATCAAAAACATCAAAAACATCAAAAACATCAAAAAAGTCAAAAAAAAGTCAATAACATCAAAAACATCAAAAACATCAAAAACATCAAAACATCAAAAACATCAAAAACATCAAAAACATCAAAAACATCAAAAACATCAAAAACATCAAAAACATCAAAAACATCAAAAACATCAAAAACATAAAAAACATAAAAACATCAAAAACATCAAAAACATCAAAAACATCAACAACATCAAAAACATCAAAAATATCAAAAACATCAAAAAAGTCAAAAAAAGTCAATAACATCAAAAACATCAAAAACATCAAAAACTTCAAAAACATCACATACATCACATACACCAAAAACATCAAAAACATCAAAAACATCAAAAACATCAATAACATCAAAAACATCAAAAACATCAAAAAATCAAAAACATCAAAGACATCAAAAACATCAAAAACATCAAAAACATCAAAAACATCAAAAACATCAAAACCATCAAAAACATCAAAAACATCAAAAACATCAAAAACATCAAAAATATCAAAAACATCTAAAACATCAAAAACATCAAAAACATCAAAAACACCAAAAACATCAAAAACATCAAAAACATCAAAAACATCAAAAACATCAAAAACATCAAAAACATCAAAAACATCAAAAACATCAAAAATATCAAAAACATCAAAAACATAAAAACATCAAAAACATCAAAAACATTAAAAACATCAAAACATCAAAACAACAAAAACAACAAAAACATCAAAATATCAAAAACATTAAAATTTCAAAACCTTAAAAGCATCAAAAACATTAAAAACATCATAAAATCAAAAACATCAAAAACTTCAAAAACAACAAAAGCAACATAAACATCAAAAACATCAAAACATCAAAAACATCAAAAACATCACAAACATCAAAAACATCAATAAACATCAAAAAGACAAAATATCAATAACATCAAAAACATCAAAAAATCAAAAACAACAAAAACATCAAAAACATCAAAAACATCAAAAACATCAAAAACATCAAAAACATCAAAAACATCAAAAACATCAAAAACATCAAAAACATCAAAAAAATCAAAAACATCAAAAACATCAATAAAATCAAAAACATCAAAAACATCAAAAACATCAAAAACATCAAAAATATTAAAAACATCAAAAACATCAAAAATATCAAAGACTTCAAAAATATCAAAAATATCAAAAGCATCAAAAACATCAAAAACATCAAAAACATCAAAAACATCAAAAACATCAAAAACATCAAAAACATCAAAAACATCAAAAACATCAAAAACATCAAAAACATCAAAAACATCAAAAACATCAAAAACATCAAAAACATCAAAAACATCAAAAACATCAAAAACATAAAAACATAAAAAACATCAAAAACATCAAAAACTTAAAAAACATCAAAAACATCAAAAACATCAAAACATCAAAAACAACAAAAACAACAAAAACATCAAAAACATCAAAAACATCAAAAACATCAAAAACATCAAAAACATCAAAAACATCAAAAACATCAAAAACATCAAAAACATCAAAAACATCAAAAACATCAAAAACATCAAAAACATCAAAAACATCAAAAACATCAAAAACATCAAAAACATCAAAAACATCAAAAACATCTAAAACATAAAAACATCAAAAACATCAAAAACATCAAAAACATCAAAAACTTCAAAAACATCAAAAACATCAAAAACATCAAAAACATCAAAAACATCAAAAACATCAAAAACATCAAAAACATCAAAAACATCAAAAACATCAAAAACATCAAAACATCACAAACATCAAAAACATCAATAAACATCAAAAAAGACAAAATATCAATAACATCAAAAACATCAAAAAATCAAAAACAACAAAAACATCAAAAACATCAAAAACATCAAAAACATCAAAACATCAAAAACATCAAAAAAATCAAAAACATCAAAAACATCAAAAAACATCGAAAACATCAAAAACATAAAAAACATCAAAAACATCAAAACATCAACATCATCAAAAACATCAAAAACACCACAAACATCAAAAACATCAAAAACATCAAAAGCATCAAAAAAGTCAATAACATCAAAAACATCAAAAATATCAAAAAATCAAAAACATCAATAACATCAAAAACATCAAAAACATAAAAAACATCAAAAACATCAAAAACATCAAAAACATCAAAAACATCACAAACATCAAAAACATCAAAAACATCAAAAACATCAAAACATCAAAAACATCAAAAACATCAAAAACATCAAAAACATCAAAAACATCAATAACATCAAAAACATCAAAAACATCAAAAACATCAAAAACATCAAAAACATCAAAAACATCAAAAACATCAAAAACATCACAAACATCAAAAACATCAAAACATCAAAAACATCAATAAACATCAAAAAAGACAAAATATCAATAACATCAAAAACATCAAAAAAATCAAAAACAACAAAAACATCAAAAACATCAAAAACATCAAAAACATCAAAAACATCAAAAACATCAAAAACATCAAAAACATCAAAAACATCAAAAACATCAAAAACATCAAAAACATCAAAAACATCAAAAACATCAAAAACATCAAAAACATAAAAAACATCAAAAACATCAAAAACATCAAAACATCAACAACATCAAAAACATCAAAAACATCAAAAACATCAAAAACATCAAAAAAGTCAAAAAAAAGTCAATAACTTCAAAAACATCAAAAACATCAAAACATCAAAAACATCAAAAACATCAAAAACATCAAAAACATCAAAAACATCAAAAACATCAAAAACATCAAAAACATCAAAAACATCAAAAACATCAAAAACATCAAAAACATCAAAAACATCAAAAACATAAAAAACATCAAAAACATCAAAAACATCAAAACATCAACAACATCAAAAACATCAAAAAAGTCAAAAAAAGTCAATAACATCAAAAAACATCAAAAACATCAAAAACATCAAAAACTTCAAAAACATCACATACATCACATACACCAAAAACATAAAAACATCAAAAACATCAAAAACATCAATAACATCAAAAACATCAAAAACATCAAAAATCAAAAAACATCAAAAACATCAAAGACATCAAAACATCAAAACATCAAAAACATCAAAAACATCAAAAACATCAAAAACATCAAAACATCAAAAATATCCAAAACATCTAAAACATCAAAAACATCAAAAACATCAAAAACATCAAAAACATCAAAAACATCAAAAACATCAAAAACATCAAAAACATCAAAAACATCAAAAACATCAAAAACATCAAAAACATCAAAAACATCAAAAACAACCAAAACATCAAAAATATCAAAAACATCAAAAATATCAAAAACATCAAAAACATCAAAAACATCAAAAACATCAAAAACATCAAAAACATCAAAAACATCAAAAACATCAAAAACATCAAAAACATCAAAAACATCAAAAACATCAAAAACATCAAAAACATCAAAAACATCAAAAACATCAAAAACATCAAAAACATCAAAAACATCAAAAACATCAAAAACATCAACAAACATCAAAAACATCAAAAAATCAAAAAAATCAATAACATCAAAAACATCAAAAACATCAAAAACATCAAAAACATCAAAAACATCAAAAACATCAAAAACATCAAAAACATCAAAAACATCAAAAACATCAAAAACATCAAAACATCAAAAACATAAAAAACATCAAAAACATCAAAAACATCAAAAACATCAAAAACATCAAAAACATCAAAAACAACAAAAACATCAAAATATCAAAAACATTAAAAACTTCGAAAACATTAAGAGCATCAAAAACATCAAAAACATTAAAAACATCATAAAATCAAAAACATCAAAAACTTCAAAAACAACAAAAGCAACATAAACATCAAAAACATCAGAAACATCAAAAACATCAAAAACATAAAAAACATTACAAACATCAAAAACATCAATAAACATCAAAAAAGACAAAATATCAATAACATCAAAAACATCAAAAAATCAAAAACAACAAAAACATCAAAAACATCAAAAACATCAAAAAAGTCAAAAAAAAGTCAATAACATCAAAAACATCAAAATCATCAAAAACATCAAAAACATCAAAACATCAAAAACATCAAAAACATCAAAAACATCAAAAACATCAAAAACATCAAAAACATCAAAAACATCAAAAACATCAAAAACATCAAAAACATCAAAAACATCAAAAACATCAAAAACATCAAAAACATCAAAAACATAAAAAACATCAAAAACATCAAAAACATCAACAACATCAAAAACATCAAAAATATCAAAAACATCAAAAAAGTCAAAAAAAGTCAATAACATCAAAAACATCAAAAACTTCAAAAACATCACATACATCACATACACCAAAAACATCAAAAACATCAAAAACATCAATAACATCAAAAACATCAAAAACATCAAAAAATCAAAAACATCAAAAACATCAAAAACATCAAAAACATCAAAAACATCAAAAACATCAAAAACATCAAAACCATCAAAAACATCAAAAACATCAAAAACATCAAAAACATCAAAAACATCAAAAACATCAAAAACATCAAAAACATCAAAAACACCAAAAACATCAAAAACATCAAAAACATCAAAAACATCAAAAACATCAAAAACATCAAAAACATCAAAAACATCAAAAACATCAAAAACATCAAAAACATCAAAAACATCAAAAACATCAAAAACATCAAAAACATCAAAAACATCAAAAACATCAAAAACATAAAAAACATCAAAAACATCAAAAACATCAAAAACATCAAAAACATCAAAAACAACAAAAAACAACAAAAACATCAAAATATCAAAACATTAAAATTTCAAAAACCTTAAAAGCATCAAAAACATTAAAAACATCATAAAATCAAAAACATCAAAAACTTCAAAAACAACAAAAGCAACATAAACATCAAAAACATCAGAAACATCAAAAACATCAAAAACATCACAAACATCAAAAACATCAATAAACATCAAAAAAGACAAAATATCAATAACATCAAAAACATCAAAAAATCAAAAACAACAAAAACATCAAAAACATCAAAAACATCAAAAACATCAAAAACATCAAAAACATCAAAAACATCAAAAACATCAAAACATCAAAAACATCAAAAAAATCAAAAACATCAAAAACATCAATAAAATCAAAAACATCAAAAACATCAAAAACATCAAAAATATTAAAAACATCAAAAACATCAAAAACATCAAAAATATCAAAGACTTCAAAAATATCAAAAATATCAAAAGCATCAAAAACATCAAAAACATCAAAAACATCAAAAACATCAAAAACATCAAAAACATCAAAAACATCAAAAACATCAAAAACATCAAAAACATCAAAAACATCAAAAACATCAAAAACATCAAAAACATCAAAAACATCAAAACATCAAAAACATCAAAAACATCAAAACATCAAAAAACAACAAAAACATCAAAAACATCAAAAACATCAAAAACATCAAAAACATCAAAAACATCAAAAACATCAAAAACATCAAAAACATCAAAAACATCAAAAACATCAAAAACATCAAAACATCAAAAACATCAAAAACATCAAAACATCAAAAACATCAAAAACATCAAAAACATCAAAAACATCAAAAAAACATCAAAACATCAAAAACATCAAAAACATCTAAAACATAAAAACATCAAAAACATCAAAAACATCAAAAACATCAAAAACTTCAAAACATCAAAAACATCAAAACATCAAAAACATCAAAAACATCAAAAACATCAAAAACATCAAAAACATCAAAACATCAAAAACATCAAAAACATCAAAAACATCAAAAACATCAAAAACATCAAAAACATCAAAAACATCAAAAACATCAAAAACATCAAAACATCACAAACATCAAAAACATCAATAAACATCAAAAAAGACAAAATATCAATAACATCAAAAACATCAAAAAATCAAAAACAACAAAAACATCAAAAACATCAAAAACATCAAAAACATCAAAACATCAAAAACATCAAAAAAATCAAAAACATCAAAAACATCAAAAAACATCGAAAACATCAAAAACATAAAAAACATCAAAAACATCAAAACATCAACATCATCAAAAACATCAAAAACACCACAAACATCAAAAACATCAAAAACATCAAAAGCATCAAAAAAGTCAATAATATCAAAAACATCAAAAATATCAAAAAATCAAAAAAATCAATAACATCAAAAACATCAAAAACATAAAAAACATCAAAAACATCAAAAACATCAAAAACATCAAAAACATCAAAAACATCAAAAACATCAAAACATCAAAAACATCAAAACATCAAAAACATCAAAAACATCAAAAACATCAAAAACATCAAAAACATCAAAAACATCAAAACCATCAAAAACATCAAAACATCAAAAAACATCAAAACATCAAAAACATCAAAAACATCAAAACATCAAAAACATCAAAAACATCAAAAACATCACAAACATCAAAAACATCAAAACATCAAAAACATCAATAAACATCAAAAAGACAAAATATCAATAACATCAAAAACATCAAAAAATCAAAAACAAAAAAACATCAAAAACATCAAAAACATCAAAACATCAAAAACATCAAAACATCAAAACATCAAAAACATCAAAAACATCAAAAACATCAAAAACATAAAAAACATAAAAACATCAAAAACATCAAAAACATCAAAACATCAACAACATCAAAAACATCAAAAACATCAAAAACATCAAAAACATCAAAAACATCAAAAACATCAAAAACATCAAAAAGTCAAAAAAAGTCAATAACATCAAAAACATCAAAAACATCAAAAACATCAAAAACATCAAAAACATCAAAAACATCAAAAACATCAAAAACATCAAAAACATCAAAAACATCAAAAACATCAAAAACATAAAAAACATAAAAAACATCAAAAACATCAAAACATCAACAACATCAAAAACATCAAAAAAGTCAAAAAAAGTCAATAACATCAAAAAACATCAAAAACATCAAAAACATCAAAAACTTCAAAAACATCACATACATCACATACACCAAAAACATAAAAAACATCAAAAACATCAAAAACATCAAAAACATCAAAAACATCAAAAACATCAAAAAATCAAAAACATCAAAAACATCAAAGACATCAAAAACATCAAAAACATCAAAAACATCAAAAACATCAAAAACATCAAAAACATCAAAAATATCAAAAACATCTAAAACATCAAAAACATCAAAAACATCAAAAACATCAAAAACATCAAAAACATCAAAAACATCAAAAACATCAAAAACATCAAAAATATCAAAACATCAAAATATCAAAAACATCAAAAACATCAAAAACATCAAAAACATCAAAAACATCAAAAACATCAAAAACATCAAAAACATCAAAAACATCAAAAACATCAAAAACATCAAAAACATCAAAAACATCAAAAACATCAACAAACATCAAAAACATCAAAAAAGTCAAAAAAGTCAATAACATTTAAAACATCAAAAACATCAAAAACATCAAAAACATCAAAAACATCAAAAACATCAAAAACATCAAAAACATCAAAACATCAAAACATAAAAAACATCAAAAACATCAAAAACATCAAAACATCAAAAACATCAAAAACATCAAAAACAACAAAAACATCAAAATATCAAAAACATTAAAACTTCGAAAACATTAAAAGCATCAAAAACATCAAAAACATTAAAAACATCATAAAATCAAAAACATCAAAAACTTCAAAAGCAACATAAACATCAAAAACATCAGAAACATCAAAAACATCAAAAACATAAAAACATTACAAACATCAAAAACATCAATAAACATCAAAAAAGACAAAATATCAATAACATCAAAAACATCAAAAATCAAAAACAACAAAAACATCAAAAACATCAAAAACATCAAAAACATCAAAACATCAAAAACATCAAAAAAATCAAAAACATCAAAAACATCAAAAACATCAAAAACATCAAAACATCAAAAACATCAATAAAATCAAAAACATCAAAACATCAAAAACATCAAAAACATCAAAAACATCAAAAACATCAAAAACATTAACAACATCAAAAACATCAAAACATCAAAAATATTAAAAACATCAAAACATCAAAACATCAAAAATATCAAAAACTTCAAAAATATCAAAAATATCAAAAGCATCAAAAACATCAAAACAACACTAAAAACATCAAAAACGATCAAATCACATCAAAACATCAAAAAACATCAAAAACATCAAAAACATCAAAACATCAAAACATAAAAACATCAAAAACATCAAAAGCTCAATTAAAACATCAAAAAACATCAAAAACATCAAAACAACAAAAACATTAAAACAAAAACATCAAAAACATCAAAAACATCAAAAACATCAAAAA
>JAECWR010000219.1:0-21778 GCA_018150935.1 Drosophila pruinosa
CAAAAAACATGAAAACATCAAAAGCACCACAAATGTCATAAAACATCAAAAACAGCAAAACATCAAAAATCAAAAACATCAAACAACCACAAAATCATCAAACATCAAAAACATCAAAAAAACTTCAAAAAACTTCAAAACATCAAAACATCAAAACATCAAACATCAAAAGACATCAAAACATCAAAACATCGAAACATAACATCAAAAACATCAATAACCTCAACACATTTATAAACATCAAAAATATTCAAACACAAAAACATCAAAACGTCACAAACATCTGAAACATCAAAAAACATCCAAATCATCCAAAACATCAAAAACATAAAAAAACACAAAACATCAAAACAGAAAACATCAAAAACATCAAAAGATCAAAACATCAAAAACATCAAAAACATCAAAACATCTAAAAACATCAAAAAGTCAATAACATCAAAACATCAAAAACATCAAAAAATCAGAAACATCAAAAACATCAAAACATCAAAACAAAACATCAAAACACAAAACATCAAAAACATCAAAAACATCAAAACATCAAAAAACATCAAAAACATCAAAACATCAAAAACATCAAAAACATCAAAACATCAAAAACATCAAAAACACCAAAAACATCAAACATCAAAAACATCAAAAACATCAAAACATCAAAAAACATCAAAACATAAACATCAAAACATCAAAAACATCAACAACATCAAAAACATCAAAAACATCAAAAACATCAAAAACATCAAAAACATAAAAACATCAAAATCATCAAAACATCAAACATCACCAACATCAAAAACACAAAAACATCAAAATCATCAACAACATCAAAACATCAAAACATCAAAACAACAAAACAGAAACATAAAAACATCAAAACATCAATAACATCAAAAACACATCAAAACATCAAAAACATCAAAAACATCAAAAACATCAAAAACATCAAAAAACATCAAAAACATCAAAAACATCAAAAACAAAAACATCAAAAAACATCAAAACATCAAAAACATCAAAACATCAAAACCATCAAAACATCAAAAACATCAAAACATCAAAAACATCATCAAAACATCAAAAACATCAAAAACATCAAAAACATCAAAACATCAAAAACATCAAAAACATCAAAACATCAAAAACATCAAGAGACATCAAAACCATCAAAAACATCAAAACATCAAAAACATCAAAACATCAAAACATCAAAATCAAAACATCAGTATACATCAAAAACGTCAAAAACATCAAAAAATTTAAAAACATCAAAAACATCAAAAACATCTAAACAACATCAAAACATCAAAACATCAAAGAAACATCAAAAGACATCAAAAACATCAAAAAAACATCAAAGACATCAAAAAACATCAAAAACATCAAACATCAAAACATCAAAACATCAAAACATCAAAACATCAAAAACATCAAACATCAAAACATCAAAAACATCAAAAACATCAAAACATCAAAACATCAAAACATCAAAAACATCAAAACATCAAACACATCAAAAACATCAAAACATCAAAAAACATCAAAAACATCAAAAACATCAAAACATCAAAAACATCAAAAACATCAAAAACGTCAAAAACATCAAAAAACATCAAACATCAAAACATCAAAAAACATCAAAAACATCAAAAACATCAAAACATCAAAACATCAAAAACATCAAAACATCAAAACATCAAAAACATCAAAACATCAAAAAAACATCAAAAACATCAAAACATCAAAAACACATAAAAACATCAAAAACATCAAAAACATCAAAAAACATCAAAACATCAAAAAAAACAAAAACATCAAAACATCAAGAACATCAAAAACCAAAAACATCAAAAACATCAAAAACACCAAAACATCAAAAACATCAAAAACACAAAAACATCAAAAACATCAAAAACATCAAAACATCAAAAATCAAAACATCAAACATAAAAAACATCAAAACATCAAAAAAAAAAAAACATCATAACACAAAACATCAAAAACATCGAAAACATCAAAACATCAAAACATCAAAACATCAAAACATCAAAAAACATCAAAAACATCAAAACAAAAACATCAAACATCAAAAACATCAAAACATCAAAAACATCAAAAACATCAAAACATCAAAAAACATCAAAAACATCAAAAACATCAAAACATCAAAAACATCAAAAACATCAAAAACATCAAAAACATCAAAAACATCAAAACATCAAAACATCAAAAACATCAAACATAAAACATTAAAAACATCAAAAACATCAAAACATCAAAAACATCAAAAACATCAAAACCATCAAAAACATCAAAACATCAAAAACATCAAAAAACATCAAAAACATCAAAAACATCAAAACATCAAAAACATCAAAAACATCAAAAACATCAAAAACATCAAAAAACATCAAAAACATCAAAAAACATCCAAACATCAAAACATCACAAACATCAAAAACATCAAAAAACATCAAAACATCAAAAAAATATCAAAACATCAAAAACATCAAAAACATCATAAAACATCAAAAACATCAAAACATCAAAAACATCAAAAAACATCAAAAACATCAAAAACATAAAAAACATCAAAACATCAAAAAACATCAAAAACATCAAAACATCAAAAACATCAAAACATCAAAACATCAAAACATCAAAAACATCAAAAACATCAATAACATCAAAAACATCAAAAACATCAAAACATCAAAAACATCAAAACATCAAAACATCAAAACATCAAAAACATCAAAAACATCAAAAACATCAAAACATCAAAAACATCAAAACATCAAAAACATCAAAAACATCAAAACATCAAAAACATCAAAAACATCAAAAACATCAAAAACATCAAAAACATCAAAACATCAAAACATCAAAACATCAAAAACATCAAAAACATCAAAAACATCAAAACATCAAAAACATCAAAAACATCAAAAACATCAAAAACATCAAAAACATCAAAACATCAAAACATCAAAAACATCAAAAACATCAAAAACATCAAAAACATCAAAAACATCAAAAACATCAAAAAATTCAAAAACATCAAAAACATCAAAAACATCAAAAACATCAAAACAACAAAAAACATCAAAAACATCAAAAACATCAAAAACATCAAAAACATCAAAACATCAAAAACATCAAAAACATCAAAAACATCAAAAAAAATCAAAACATCAAAAACATCAAAACATCAAAAACATCAAAACATCAAAAAACATTAAAACCGTCAAAAACATCAAAAACATCAAAACATCAAAAACATCAAAAACATCAAAACATCAAAACATCAAAACATCAAAACATCAAAAACATCAAAACATCAAAAACATCAAAACATCAAAACATCAAAAGACGTCAAAACATCAAAAACATCAAAAAAAACAAAAACATCAAAAACATCAAAAACATCAAAAACATCAAAAACATCAAAAACATCAAAAACATCAAAAACATCAAAAACATCAAAAACATCAAAACATCAAAACATCAAAAAACATCAAAAACATCAAAAACATCAAAACATCAAAAACATAAAAACATCAAAAACATCAAAAACATCAAAAACATCAAAAACATCAAAAACATCAAAAACATCAAAATAAAAACATCAAAAACATCAAAAAACCATCAAAACATCAAATCAACATCAAAAACATCAAAAACATCAAAAACATCAAAAACATCAAAAACATCAAAAACATCAAAAACATCAAAACATCAAAAACATCAAAAACATCAAAAAACATCAAAACATCAAAAAACATCAAAACATCAAAACATCAAAAACATCAAAAACATCAAAAACATAAAAACATCAAAAACATCAAAAACATCAAAACATCAAAACCATCAAAAACATCAAAAACATCAAAAACATCAAAAACATCAAAAACATCAAAACATCAAAACCATCAAAAACATCAAAAACATCAAAACATCAAAAACATCAAAAACATCAAAAACATCAAAAACATCAAAACATCAAAACATCAAAAACATCAAAAACATCAAAAACATCAAAACATCAAAACATCAAAAACATCAAAAACATCAAAAACATCAAAAACATCAAAAACATCAAAAACATCAAAAACATCAAAAACATCAAAACATCAAAACATAAAAACATCAAAAACATCAAAAACATCAAAAACATCAAAACATCAAAAACATCAAAAACATCAAAAACATCAAAAACATCAAAAACATCAAAACATCAAAAACATCAAAAACATCAAAAACATCAAAAACATCAAAAACATCAAAAACATCAAAAACATCAAAACAACAAATAAAAACATAAAAACATCAAAAACATCAAAAACATCAAAACATCAAAAACATCAAAAAACATCAAAAACATCAAAAACATCAAAAACATCAAAACATCAAAAACATCAAAAAACATCAAAAACATCAAAAACATCAAAAACATCAAAAAACATCAAAACATCAAAAACATCAAAAACATCAAAACATCAAAAACATCAAAACATCAAAAACATCAAAAACATCAAAACATCAAAACATCAAAAACATCAAAAACATCAAAACATCAAAAACATCAAAAACATCAAAAACATCAAAAAACATCAAAACATCAAAAACATCAAAAACATCAAAACATCAAAAACATCAAAACATCAAAACATCAAAAAACATCAAAAAACATCAAAAACATCAAAAACATCAAAAACATCAAAAACATCAAAAACATCAATAACATCAAAAACATCAAAAACATCAAAAACATCAAGAACATCAAAAACATCAAAAACATCAAAAACATCAAAAACATCAAAAACATCAAAACATCAAAACATCATCAAAAAAAAAACATCAAAAACATCAAAAACATCAAAAACATCAAAAACATCAAAAACATCAAAAACATCAAAACATCAAAAACATAAAAACATCAAAAACAAACATCAAAACATCAAAAACATCAAAAACATCAAAACATCAAATAACAAATACAACAAAAAATAAAAAATAATAATAAACAGAAACATCAAAAAAAAACAAAACATCAATAACATCAAAATCATCAAAAACATCAAAAACATCAAAAACATCAAAAACATCAAAAACATCAAAAACATCAAAAACATCAAAAACATCAAAAACATCAAAAAACATCAAAACATCAAAAACATCAATAACATCAAAACATTAAAAACATCCAAAACATCAAAAACATTAAAAACATCAAAAGCATTAAAAACATCAAAAAACATCAAAAACATTAAAAACATCGAAAATACAACTCAAAACATCAAAAACATCAAAACATCAAAAATACCAAAACATTAAAAACATCAAAAACATCAATAACATCAAAACATTAAAAACATCAAAAACATCAAAAACATCAAAAACATCAAAAACATCCAAAACATCAAAAACATCAAAAACATCAAAACATCTAAAAACATCAAAACATCACATCAAAAACATCAAAAACATCAAAAGCATTACAAACGTCAAAAACGTCAAAAACATGAAAAACATTAAAAACATCGAAAATACCAAAAACATCAAAAAACATCCAAAACATCAAAAACATCAAAACATCAAAAACATCAAAAACATCAAAAACATCAAAAACATCAAAACATCAAAAACATCAAAAACATCAAAAACATCAAAAACATCAAAACATCAAAAACATCAAAAACATCAAAAACATCAAAAACATCAAAAACATCAAAAACATCAAAACATCAATAACATCAAAAACATTAAAAACATAATAAACATAAAAAACATAACAACATCAAAAACATCAAAACATCAAAAAAAATTTAAAAAATCAAAATATCGAAAACATCAAAAACATCAAAAAGATCAAAAACAGCAAAAACATCATAAACATAAAAACATTAAAAACATCAAAACCATCAAAAACATAATAAACATAGAAAACATAATAACATTAAAAACATCAAAAACAACAAAACATCAAAAACATCAAAATCATCAAAAACATCATCAACATGAAAAACATTTAAAACATTAAAATCATCAGAAACATCAACACATCAAAAACCTCAAAAACATTAAAAGCATCAAATACGTTATAAAATCAAAAACATCAAAAACATAAAAAAACATAAAAAAATCGAAAACATCAAAAACATCAAAAACATCCAAAACATCAAAATCATCAAAAACATATACATCATCAAAAACTTCGAAAACATCAAAAACAAAAAAAAAACATCAATAACATCAATAACATCAAAAACATCAAAAACATCAAAAACATCAAAATCATCAAAAACATCAAAATCATCAAAAACATCAAAAACATCAAAACATCAAAAACATCAAAAACATCAAAACATCAAAAACATCAAAAACATCAAAAACATCAAAAACATCAAAAACATCAAAAACATCAAAAACATCAAAAACATCAAAACATCAAAAACATAAAAAACATCAAAAACGTCAAAAACATCAAAAGCATTACAAACATCAAAAACATCAATACAATCAATAAAATCAATAAAATCAATAACATCAAGACATCAAGAACATTACAAACATCAAAAACATCAAAAACTTCAAAACATCAAAAACATCAAAACATCAAAAATATCAAAAACATCAAAACATCAAAAACATCAAAAATATCAAAAACATCAAAAACATCAAAAACTTCACTTAAAACATCAATAACATAAAAAAAAAAACATCAAAAACATCAACATCATCAACATCATCAAATAAAAAAAATAAATAAATAAAAAACAGAAACATTAAAAAAAAAAACAAAACATCAATAACATCAAAAACATCAAAAACATCGAAAACATCAAAAACATCAAATATATCAAAAACTTCAAAACCTCAAATACGTCATAAAATCAAAAACATCAAAAACATCAAAAACATCAAAACATCAAAAACATCAAAAACATCAAAAAACATCAAAACATCAAAAACATCAAAAACATCAAAAACATCAAAACATTAAAAACATCAGAAACATCAAGAACATCAAAAACATCAAAAACATCAAAAACATCAAAACATCAATAACATCAAAAACATCAAAAACATTAAAAACATCAAATACAACAAATACAACAAAAAAATAAAAAATAATAAAAAACAGAAACATCAAAAAAAAACAAAACATCAATAACATCAAAAACATCAAAAACATCAAAAACATCAAAAACATCAAAAACATCAAAAACATCAAAAACATCAAAATATCAAGAACATCAAAAACATCGAAAACATCCAAAACGTCAAAAACATCAATAACATCAAAACATTAAAAACATCAAAAACATCAAAAACATTAAAAACATCAAAAGCATTACAAACTTCAAAAACGTCAAAAACATTAAAAACATCGAAAATACCAAAAACATCAAAAACATCCAAAACATCAATAACATCAAAACATTAAAAACATCAAAAACATCAAAAACATCGAAAACATCAAAACATCAAAAACATCAAAAGCATCAAAAACATCGAAAACATCCAAATCGTCAAAAACATCAATAACATCACAACATTAAAAACATCAAAAACATCAAAAACATTAAAAACATCAAAAGCATTACAAACGTCAAAAACGTCAAAAACATGAAAAACATTAAAAACATCGAAAATACCAAAAACATCAAAAACATCAAAAACATCCAAAACATCAAAAACATCAAAAACATCAAAAACATCAAAAACATCAAAAAACATCAAAACATCAATAACATCAAAAACATTAAAAACATAATAAACATAAAAAACATAACAACATCAAAAACATCAAAAACAACAAAACATCAAAAACATCAAAAAAAAATCAAAAAAATCAAAATATCGAAAACATCAAAAAGATCAAAAACAGCAAAAACATCATAAACATAAAAAACATTAAAAACATCAAAACCATCAAAAACATAATAAACATAGAAAACATAATAACATTAAAAACATCAAAAACAACAAAACATCAAAAACATCAAAATCATCAAAAACATCATCAACATGAAAAACATTTAAAACATTAAAATCATCAGAAACATCAACACATCAAAAACCTCAAAAACATTAAAAGCATCAAATACGTTATAAAATCAAAAACATCAAAAACATAAAAAAAAACATAAAAAAAATCGAAAACATCAAAAACATCAAAAACATCCAAAACATCAAAATCATCAAAAACATATAAATTATCAAAAACTTCGAAAACATCAAAACAAAAAAAAAACATAAAAAACATCAATAACATCAAAAACATCAAAAACATCAAAAACATCAAAAACATCAAAAACATCAAAAACATCAAAAACATCAAAAACATCAAAACATCAAAAACATCAAAAACATCAAAAACATCAAAACCATCAAAAAAATCAAAAACATCAAAAACATCAAAATCATCAAAAACATCAAATTAAAACTTCAAAAACATCAAAAACAAAAAAAAACATCAAAAACATCAATAAACATCAAAAACATCAAAAACATCAAAAACATCAAAAACATAAAAAACATCAAAAACGTCAAAAACATCAAAAGCATTAAAAACATCAAAACATCAAAAACATCAATACAATCAATAAAATCAATAAAATCAATAACATCAAGACATCAAGAACATTACAAACATCAAAAACATCAAAAACTTCAAAAACATCAAAAACATCAAAAACATCAAAAATATCAAAAACATCAAAAACATCAAAAACATCAAAAACATCAAAAATATCAAAAACATCAAAAACATCAAAAACATCAAAAACTTCAAAACATCAGTAACATAAAAACATCAAAAACATCAAAAATCATCAAAAACACAAAACAATCAATAAACATAAAAACATCAGAAACATCAAAAAAAACAAAACATCAAAAACATCAATAACATCAAAAATAAAAACATCGAAAACATCAAAATAATAAAAACATCAAAAACATCAAAACCTCAAAACCTCAAAACATCAAAAATCAAAAACATCAAAAATTAAACAAAACATAAAAAAATCAAAAACATCAAAAACATCTAAAACATCAAAAACATCAAAAACATCAAAAACATCAAAAACATCAAAAACATCAAAATACGTCATAAAATCAAAAACATCAAAAAAAAAAAAAAAAAACAAAACATCAAAAAATAAAAAACATCAAAACCCCACCAAAAATCAAAAACATCAAAAACATCCAAAACATCAAAAACATCAAAAACATTAAAAACATCAAAACATTAAAAACATCAAAAACATCAAAAACAGCAAAAACATCAAAAACATCAAAAACATCAAAAATATCAAGAACATCAAAAACATCGAAAACATCCAAAACGTCAAAAACATCAATAACATCAAAACATTAAAAACATAAAAAACATTAAAAACATCAAAAGCATTACAAACGTCAAAAACGTCAAAAACATGAAAAACATTAAAAACATCGAAAATACCAAAAACATCAAAAACATCAAAAACATCCAAAACATCAAAAACATCAAAAACATCAAAAACATCAAACACATCAAAAACATCAAAAACATCAAAAACATCAAAAACGTCAAAAACATTTCTCTAGGAGGAGGATATGGAGGAGGAGGAGGAGAGGGAGGAGGAGTAGGAGATGGAGTAGGAGATGGAGGAGGAGATGGAGGAGGGGGAGATGGAGGAGGAGGAGATTTAGGAGGATGAGATGGAGGAGCAGGAAATGGAGGAGGAGCAAATGGAGGAGGAGGAAATGGAGGAGAAGGAAATGGAGGAGGAGGAGGAGGAAATGGAAGAGGAGGAGATGGAGGAGGAGGAAATGGAAGAGGAGGACGAGATGGAGGAGCAGATGGATATGGAAAAGGAGGAGCAAATGGAGGAGATGGAAATGGAGGAGATGGAAATGGAGGGGATGGAAATGGAGGAGATAGAAATGGAGGCGATGGAGGAGGAGATGGAAATGGAGGAGATTGAGGAGAATATGGAGGAGGAGATGGAAATGGAGGGGATGGAAATGGAGGAGATGGAAATGGAGGAGATGAAGGAGAAGATGGAAGAGGAGATGGGGAAGGAGGAGAAGGAAATTTAGGAGGAGGAAATGGAGGAGAAGGAAATTGAGGAGGAGGAAATGGAGGAAGAGGAGATGGAGGAGGAGGAGGAGATGGAAATGGAGGAGATGGAAATAGAGGAGATGGAAATGGAGGAGATGGAAATGGAGGAGATGGAAATGGAGGCGATGGAAATGGAGGAGATGGAAATGGAGATGGAGTAGGAGATGGAGGAGGCATTAAAATTAAATTGAAAGAAAGTTATAAAAAATATTGTGTTTGAGGAAGCTTTACGCCACACATTGAGTTTTTATGTAAGCGCAAGTGGCGTGGAGGAGGAGGAAATCTAGGAGGAGGAAATTAAAGAGGAGGAAATAGAGGAGGAGGAAATGGAGTAGGAGGTGATGGGAGAGGAGGAAATGGAGGAGATGGAAATGGAGGAGATGGAAATGGAAGAAGATGGAAATGGAGGAGATGGAAAGGGTGAAGATGAAAATGGAGGAGATGGAAATGGAGGAGATGGAAGTGGAGGAGATGGAGGAGGAGGAGATGGAAATGGAGGAGATGGAAATGGAGAAGATGGAGGAGGAGAGAGAGAGGAGGAGGATGAGGAAGAGGCTATGGAGGAGGATTTAATGGAGGAGGAGGAAATTAAAGAGGAGGAAATGGAGAAGGGCGAAATGGAGTAGGAGGAGATGGGAGAGGAGGAAATGGAGGAGATGAAAATGGAGGAGATGGAAATGAAAGAAGATGGAAATGGAGGAGATGGAAATGGTGGAGATGAAAATCGAAGAGATGGAAATGGATAAGATGGAAATGGAGGAGATGGTGGAGGAGGAGATGGAGGAGGAGGAGATGGAGGAGGAGTAGATGGAATAGGAGGAAATGGAGGAGGAGGAAGTGAATGAGGAAGAGATGGAGGAGGGAGAGATGGAGGATGAGCAAATTGAGGCGATGGAAATGGAGGAGGAGATGGAGGGGGAGATGGAGGAGGAGATGGAGAAGGAGATGGACAAGGAGGGGGAATTGAAAGAAAGTTATAAAAAATATTGTGTTTGAGGAAGCTTTACACTAAACAATGAGTTTTTATGTAAGCGCAAGTGGCGTGAAGGGAGTGGGAATACGGGGGCGCGGGCGGAAGATGTGAGCGAGGACACCTCGTCATAAACATAAAAAACATCAACAACATCAAAAACATCAAACACATCGAAAACGTCAAAATCATCAAAAACATCAAAAACATCAAAAACATCAAAAACGTCAATAACATCAATAACATCAAAAACATCAAAAACATCAAAACCATCAAAAACATGAAAATCATCTCTCTAGGAGGAGATGGAAATGGAGGAGGAGGAGATGGAGGAGGAGGAAATGGAGGAGGAGGAAATGGAGGAGGAGGAAATGGAGGAGGAGGAGATGGAAATGATGGAGGAGATTGAGGAGGAGATGGAGGAGAAGGAGATGAAGGAGGAGGAGGTGGAAATGGAGGAGATGGAGATGGAGGAGATGGAGATGGAGAAGACGGAAATGGAGATGGAGTAGGAGATGGAGGAGGCATTAAAATTAAATTGAAAAAAAGTTATACAAAATATTGTGTCTGAGGAAGCTTTACACTACACATTGAGTTTTTATGTAAGCGCAAGTGGCGTGGAGGAGGAGGAGACGGAGGAGGAGGCAATGGAGGAGGAAGAAATGGAGGAGGAGGAAATTAAAGAGGAGGAAATAGAGGAGGAGGAAATGGAGTAGGAGGAGATGGGAGAGGAGGAAATGGAAATGGAGGAGATGGAAATAGAGGAGATGGAAAGGGTGGAGATGAAAATGGAGGAGATGGATGAGATGGAAATGGAGGAGATGGAGGATGAGGAGGAAATGGAGGGGGCGGAGACGGAGGAGGAGGCAATGGGTGGAGGAGGTAACGGAGGAGGTGGAGAAAAGAGATGAGGAGGAGGAGGAAATGGAGGAGGAGGAAATGGAGAAAGAGGAGATGGAGGACGAGAAGATGGAGGACGAGATGAAGTAGGAGATGGATATGGAGGAGGAGGAGGAAATGGAGGAGGAGGAAATGGAATAGGAGGAGATGGAGGAGGAGAAGATGGAGGAGGAGTTGGTGGAGGAGAAGATGGAGAAGGAGGAGGAGATAATAAAGGAGGAGGAGATGGAGGAGGAGGAGTTGGAGGAGGAGGAGATGGATATGGAGGAGATGAAGGAGAAGATGGGGGGGAGATGGAGGAGAAGGAGGAGAAAATGGAGGAGGAGAAAATGTAGGAGGAGGAAATGGAGGAGGAGGAAATGGAGAAGGAGGAGATGGAGGAGGAGAAGATGGAGTACGAGATGGAGGAGGAGATGGATATGGAAGAGGAGGAGTTGGTGGAGGAGAAGATGGAGGAAGAGGAGGAGGAAATGGAGGAGGAGGAGAGAAAATGGAGGAGGAGGAAATGGAGGAGGAGGAAATGGAGGAGGAGGAAATGGAGGAGGAGGAGATGGAGGAAGAGAAGATGGAGGACGAGATGGAGGAGGAGATGGATATGGAGAAGGAGGAGCAAATGGAGGAGATGGAAATGGAGGAGATGGAAATGGAGGGGATGGAAATGGAGGAGATTGAGGAGAATATGGAGGAGGAGATGGAAATGGAGGGGATGGAAATGGAGGAGATGGAAATGGAGGAGATGAAGGAGAAGATGGAAGAGGAGATGGGGAAGGAGGAGAAGGAAATTTAGGAGGAGGAAATGGAGGAGAAGGAAATTGAGGAGGAGAAATGGAGGAGATGGAAATGGAGATGGAGTAGGAGATGGAGGAGGCATTAAAATTAAATTGAAAGAAAGTTATAAAAAATATTGTGTTTGAGGAAGCTTTACGCCACACATTGAGTTTTATGTAAGCGGAATGGAGGAGGAGGAAACTAGGAGGAGGAAATTAAAGAGGAGGAAATAGAGGAGGAGGAAATGGAGTAGGAGGTGATGGGAGAGGAGGAAATGGAGGAGATGGAAATGGAGGAGATGGAAATGGAAGAAGATGGAAATGGAGGAGATGGAAAGGGCGAAGATGAAAATGGAGGAGATGGAAATGGAGGAGATGGAAGTGGGAGGAGATGGAGGAGGAGGAGATGGAAATGGAGGAGATGGAAATGGAGAAGATGGAGGAGGAGAGTAGAGGAGGAGGAGGATGAGGAAGAGGCTATGGAGGAGGATTTAATGGAGGAGGAGGAAATTAAAGAGGAGGAAATGGAGAAGGGCGAAATGGAGTAGGAGGAGATGGGAGAGGATGGAAATGGAGGAGATGAAAAGGATGGAGGAGATGGAAATGAAAGAAGAAGATGGAAATGGTGGAGATGAAGAATCGAAGAGATGGAAATGGTGGATAAGGAAAGGGGGGGGGGGGGGGGGGGGGGGAGGGGGGGGGGGGGGGGGGGGGGGGGGGGAGGGGGGGGGGGGGGGGGGGGGGGGGGAGGGGAATGGAGGAGGTGGGAGATGGAGGGGGGGGAGATGGAGAAAATGGATGATGAGAAATGAGAGGGAGATGGAGGGAGGAGATGGAGGAGGGAGATGGAGAAGGAGATGGACAAGGAGGGGGAATTGAAAGAATGTTATAAAAATATTGTGTTTGAGGGAGCTTTACACTAAACAATGAGTTTTTGCGTACGGCAAGTGGCGTGAAGGGAGGTGGGAATAAGGGGGGGCGGGGGGAAGATGTGAGCGAGGACACTCTCGTCATAAACATAAAAAACATCAACAACATCAAAAACATCAAACACATCGAAAACGTCAAAATCATCAAAAACATCAAAACATCAAAAACATCAAAAACATCAAAAACGTCAATAACATCAATAACATCAAAAACATCAAAACATCAAAACCATCAAAACATGAAAATCATCTCTCTAGGAGGAGATGGAAATGGAGGAAGGAGGAGATGGAGGGAGAGGGAAATGGAGGAGGAAATGGAGGAGGAGGAAATGAGGAGGATGGGGGAGATGGAAATGATGGAGGAGATTGAGGGAGAGATGGAGTAGGTGATGAAGAGGAGGAGGGAGATGGAGGAGATGGAGACGGATGGAGATGGAGATGAGAAGAGTCGGGAATGAAAAGGGAATGGGGAGATGGAGGAGGCATAGGAGGCATTAAAACTTCAAAAGTCAAAAATCAAAAAAACATAAAAATATTGTGTCTGATGGGTATTTACACCACACACTGATTTTTGTAAGCCGCATGGCGTGGAGGAGGAGGAGAGGGAGGGGAGGCGAGGAGGAAGAAATGAGAGAGGGGAAATTAAAGAGAAGGATAGAGGAGGAGGAAATGGAGTAGGGGGAGATGGAGAGAGGGATGGAAATGGAAGAATGGAGGAGATGGAAAAGGTGGAGATGAAAAATGGAGGAGATGGAGGAGATGGAAATGGAGGAGATGGAGGGAGGATGGGGAAATGGAGGGGGAGATCGGAGGAGGAGGCAATGGCGATGGTGGAAATGGAGGGAGGAGGAGGAGGAAATGGATGAGGAGGAGGAGGAAATGAGGAGGAGGGAAATGGAGAAAGAGGAGATGGAGGACGAGAAGATGGGAGGACGAGATGAAGTAGGAGATGGATATGGGAGGAGGAGGAGAATGGAGGAGGGGAAATGGGAATAGGAGGAGATGGAGGAGGAGAAGATGGAGGAGGGATATGAGAAGATGGAAAAGGTTATAGATAATACAAGGATGATGAGAGGATGGAGGAGGATGAGCTGGAGATGATGACATGGATATGGAGGAGATGAAGGAGAAGATGGGGGAGATGGAGGAGCAAGGAGGAAATGGAGTGATGAGAAATGTAGGAGGAGGAAATGGAGGATGAGAGGAAATGGAGAAGTGAGATGATGAGGAGAAGATCGAGACGATGGAGGAGGAGATGGATATGGAAGAGGAGGAGTTGGTGGAGGAGAAGATGGAGGAAGAGGAGGATGAATGGAGGAGGAGGAGAGAAAATGGAGGAGGAGGAAAACGATGATGATGAAATCGATGAGGATGAATGATGATGAGGAGACGGAGGAAGATGAAGACGGAGGACCGAGACGGATGATGAGACGGATTACGGAGCAATGATGACAAATGAGGAGACGGAAACGGAGGAGACGGAAACGGAGGGATGGAAACGGATGAGATCGAGGAGATATGATGAGGAGGAGACGGAACGAGGAGGAAACGGAGGAGACGGAATGGAGGAGATGAAGGAGAAGATGGAAGAGGAGGATGGGGAAGGAGGAGAAGGAAATTTAGGAGGAGGAAATGGAGGAGAAGGAAATTGAGGAGGAGAAATGGAGGAGATGGAAATGGAGATGGAGTAGGAGATGGAGGAGGCTAAAATTAAATTGAAAGAGTTATAAAAATATTGTGTTTGAGGAAGCTTTACGCCACACATTGAGTTTTTATGTAAGCGCTGGCATGGTGGAGGAGGAAATCTAGGAGGAGGAAATTAAAGAGGAGGAAATAGAGGAGGAGGAAATGGAGTAGGAGGTGATGGGAGAGGAGGAAATGGAGGAGATGGAAATGGAGGAGATGGAAATGGAAGAAGATGGAAATGGAGGAGATGGAAAGGGTGAAGATGAAAATGGAGGAGATGGAAATGGAGGAGATGGAAGTGGAGGAGATGGAGGAGGAGATGGAAATGGAGGAGATGGAAATGGAGAAGATGGAGGAGGAGATAGAGGAGGAGGAGGATGAGGAAGAGGCTATGGAGGAGGATTTAATGGAGGAGGAGGAAATTAAAGAGGAGGAAATGGAGAGAAGGGTGAAATGAGTAGGAGGAGATGGGGAGGAGGAAATGGAGGAGATGAAAATGGAGGAGATGGAAATGAAAGAAGATGGAAATGGAGGGAGATGGAAATGGTGGAGATGAAAATCTGAAGAGATGGAAATGGATAAGATGGAAATGGAGTGAGATGTGTGGAGGAGGAGATGGAGGAGATGGAGGAGGAGTAGATGGAATAGGAGGAAATGGAGGAGGAGGGAAATGAACGATAAAGAGATGGAGGAGGAGAGACGGAGGACGATGACAAACTGATATGGTGGAAATGGAAGATGATGAGATGGAGGGAGATGGATGATGAGATTGATAATGAGATGACAAGGAGGGGGAATTGAAAGAAAGTTATAAAAATATTGTGTTTGAGGGAAGCTTTACACCAAACAATGAGTTTTTATGTAAGCGCAAGTGGCGTGAAGGGAGTGGGAATACGGGGGCGGGCGGAAGATGTGAGCGAGGACACCTCGTCACAAACATAAAAACATCAACAACATCAAAAACATCAAACACATCGGAAAACGTCAAAAACATCAAAACATCGAAAACATCAAAAACATCAAAAACATCAAAACATCAAAACATCAAAAACGTCAATAACATCAATAACATCAAAAACATCAAAAACATCAAAACCATCAAAACATGAAAATCATCTCTAGGAGGAGATGGAAATGGAGGAGGAGGGGAGATGGAGGAGGAGGAAATGGAGGAGGAGGAAATGGAGGAGGAGGAAATGGAGGAGGAGGAGATGGAAATGATGGAGGAGATTGAGGAGGAGATGGAGGAGAAGGAGATGAAGGAGGAGGATGTGGAAATGGATGAGATGGAGATGAGAGGAGATGGAGATGGAGTAAGACGGAAATGGAGATGGAGCAGGAGATGGAGGAGGCATTAAAATTAAACTGAAAAGTCTATACAAACATTGTGTCTGAGGAAGCTTTACATCACACACTGAGTTTTTATGTGGCGCTATGTGGAGGAGGATGAGACGGAGGATGAGGCAATGGATGAGGTAAAGAAATGAGAGGACGAGGAAATCAAAGAGGAGGAAATAGAGGAGGAGGAACTGGTGAGGATGAGATTGGGAGAGGATGAAATGGAAACGAGGAGATGGAAATGATGATTGGGAGAATGGTGGAGATGAAAATGATGAGACGGAGGAGATGGAAATGGATGAGATGGATGATGATGAGGAAAGTGGAGGAGGCGGAGACGGAGGAGGAGGCAAACGGTGAGGAGGTAATGGAGGAGGAGGAGGAGAAAATGGAGGAGGAGGAGGAGAAATGGAGGAGGAGGAAATGGAGAAAGAGGAGATGGAGGACCGATAATATTTGGAGGACGAGATCGAAGTAGGAGATGGATATGGAGGAGGAGGAGGAAATGGATGATGAGGAAATGGAATAGTGAGGAGATGGAGGAGAGAAGACTTGATGGAGGAGTTGGTGGAGGAGAAGATGGAGAAGGAGGAGGAGATAATAGAGGATGAGAGATGGAGGAGGATGAGTTGGAGGAGGAGGAGATGGATTTGACGAGATGAAGGAGAAGATGGGGTAGATGGATAAGAGAAGGAGGAGGAAAATGGAGGAGGAGAAAATGAGTTCGAGGAGGAAATGGAGGAGGAGGAAATCGAGAAGGAGGAGATGGAGGAGGAGAAGATGAGAATGAGAGACGGAGGAGGAGATGGATATAAAGAGGATGGAGCTGGTGTGATGAGCGAAGACGGAGGAAGATGATGAGGAAACGATGATGATGAGAAATGACGAGGAGGAGGAAATGGTGATGATGATGAAACCTGATGATGATGAAAACGATGATGATGAGACGGGATGAAGAGAAGATGGGATGACGAGACGATGATGAGACGGATTACGGATAATGATGACAAATGGATAGGACGGAAAGGATGAGACGGAAACGGAGGATGGAAACGATGAGACCGATGGAGAACATGATGATGAGACGGAATGGAGGGATGGAAATGATGAGATGGAAATGGAGAGATGAATGAGAAGATGGAAGAGGAGATGGGGAAGGATGAGCAATGGAAACTTAGGAGGATGGAAAATGGAGAGATGGAAACTGAGGAGGAGAAATGGATGGAGACGGAAATGGAGATGGAGACAGATGGAGGAGGCATTATCAAATATTAAACTGAAAGAAAGTTATAAAAAATATCAGGTTTGAGGAGTTTGCATCACACTGAGTTTTGTGTCACGCAAGTGGCGTGGAGGAGGAGGGAATCTAGGAGGAGGAAATTAAAGAGGAGAAAAAACAGAGGAGGAGGAAATGGATTAGGAGGTGATGGAGAGGAGGAAATGGAGGAGATGGAAATCGAGGAGATGGAAATGGAAGAAGATGGAAATGGAGTGAGATGGAAAGGGTGAAGACGAAAATGGAGGAGATGGAAATGGAGGAGAGGAAGTGGAGGAGATGGAGGAGGAGGAGATGGAAAGGATGAGATGGAAATGGAGAAGATGGAGGAGGAGATAGAGGAGGAGGAGGATGAGGAAGAGGCTATGGAGAGGATTAATGGAGGAGGAGGAAATTAAAGAGGAGGAAATGGAGAAGGGCGAAATGGAGAGGAGGAGATGGGAGAGGAGGAAATGGAGGAGATGAAAATGGAGGAGATGGAAATGAAAGAAGATGGAAATGGAGGAGATGGAAATGGAGGAGATGAAAATCGAAGAGATGGAAATGGATAAGATGGAAATGGAGGAGATGGTGGAGGATGAGAGGAGGAGGAGGAGATGGAGGAGGAGTAGATGGAATAGGAGGAAATCGGAGGAGGAGGAAGTGAATGAGGAAGAGATGGAGGAGGGAGAGATGGAGGACGAGCAAATTGAGGCGATGGGAAATGGAGGAGGAGATGGAGGGGAGATGGAGGAGGAGACGGAGAAGGAGATGGACGGATGAGGAACTGGGTTGTTAAGTAAAATCTGTTTGATGGAGCTTTACACCAAACAATGAGTTTTGTGTAAGCGCAAGTGGCGTGAAGGAGTGGGAATACGGGGGCGCGGGCGGAAGATTGAGCGAGGACACCCCGTCATAAACATAAAAAAACATCAACAACATCAAAAACATCAAAACACATCGAAAACGTCAAAATCATCAAAAACATCAAAAACATCAAAAACATCAAAAACATCAAAACGTCAATAACATCAATAACATCAAAACATCAAAAACATCAAAACCATCAAAAACATGAAAATCATCTCTAGGAGGAGATGGAAATGGAGGAGGAGGAGATGGAGGAGGAGGAAATGGAGGAGGAGGAAATGGAGGAGGAGGAAATGGAGGAGGAGGAGATGGAAATGATGGAGGAGATTGAGAGGAGATGGAGGGAGAAGGAGATGAAGGAGGGAGGAGGTGGAATGAGGAGAAGATGGAGGAGATGGAGATGGAGAAGACGGAAATGGAGATGGAGTAGGAGATGGAGGAGGCATTAGTGATAACTAAAATCAAAACGATACGAAACGTTATACAAAAATATTGTGTCTGATAAAGCTTACACCACACACTATTTCTCATGTATGCAAGTGCGTCCGATGATGCCTTGATAATCCGGAGTTTCTTATGTGAGCGCAGGGCGTGACGGAGGAGGAGATCGATGATGGAAGGAGGATGAAATGGAGGAGGGAGGATAATTAGAACGAGGAGGAAATGAAACGAGGAGGAGGAAACGGAGGAGGATGAGATGGAGATGGAGGTGGAAATAAGCTGGAGTGAGATGGAAACGAGGATGATGAGGTGATGAAAGAAAGGGTGGAGAGGAGATGGATGGAGGAGATGGTAGGAGGAGATGGAGGAGGAGGAGGGAATGGAGGAGGCGGAGATGGAGGAGGAGGCAATGGTGGAGGAGGTAATGGAGGAGGGAGGAGGAGGAAATGGAGGAGGAGAGGTGGAGGAGGAAATGGAGGAGGAGGAAATGGAGAAAGAGGTAGATGGCAGACAGAAGAGTGGAGGAGAGAGCGAGGAAGTTGGAGGATGGATATGGAGGAGGAGGAGGAAATGGAGGAGGGGGAGGAAATGAATAGGAGGAGATGGAGGAGGAGAAGATGGAGGTGATGGAGCTGGTGATGGGGATAAAGATGGCGATGGAGGCGGTTAACAAAGAAGATGATGGTGATGATGATGGCGGTGGTGTTGGAGATTTGGATAGGCGATGGAGATGGAAATGAAAGATGGAAGGGAGATAGATGGGGGGGAGATGGAGGACGAAGGGAGGAGAAAATGGAGGGATGAGAAAATGTAGTAGAGGAGGAAAATACAGGGAGTGTGATGAAATGGCGCATAATGAGATGAGACGAGTGATGGAAGACGGATAATGATGAGATGAGGTGGATGTTTGATATGGAAGAGGATAGAGTTGGTAAGAGGAGAAGATGGATAAAGAGGAGGAGGAAACGGGAGGAGGAGGAGAGAAATCGGAGGAGGAGGAAATGGGAGGAGGAGGGAAATGGATGAGATGGTATGGATGAGGAGAAATTGGTTAAGGAGGAGATGGAGGAGGACGAGATGGAGGAGGAGACGGATATGGGAGGAGGAGGAGATGGAGGGAGGAGGAGATGGAGGCAGGGAGATGGAAAAGGAGGAGAAAATGGAGGAGGAGGAAAATGAGAGAAAGAGAAGATGGAGGAGGAGACGACGAGATGGGATGGATGAGATGGAAGATAGAGGAGAATGGAGAGACGGCAGATGAGAGAGAGATGGAGGAAAAGAGATGGAGGAGGAAACGGAGAAGGAGGAGATGGAGAGGAGGAGATGGAGGAAGAGAAATGGAGGAGGAGGAGAAATGGAGGAGGAGGACGATGAAATAAAGGAGGGGATGGAATGGAGGAGGATGAAGGAGCAGATGGAGGAGGAGATGGAGGAGAAGGAAATGGAGGAGGAACAAATGGAGGAGGAGGAGATGGAGGTAGGGAGGAAATGGAGGAGGAGGAAAATGAGAGGAGGAAAAAAAGGAGGAAATGCAGAAGGATAAGGAAAATGGACTAGGAGGGGAAGGGGAGGAGGGGTTGGAGGAAGAGGAATGGAGGTGATGGGAGAGAGGAGATGGAAATGGAGAGGAGGAAATGGAGGAGGATGAATGGAGGAGGTGGAAATGGAGGAGAGGGAGTGGAGAGGGAGGAGAAGGAGATGGAGAAGGAAAGCTGGAATAGAGGAGGAGCAGTTGGAGGAGGAGGAGATGGAGGAGGAGGAGATGGAGAGAGCAGATGGAGGGGGAAATGATGATGTGAACGATGATGATGAAATGGCGGATGAGATGATGATGACATTTGATGAGGAGATGGAGGAAGATGGGTGAGGAGATGGAGGAGGACGATGATCGAGGAGGATGACATGATGGTGGAGGAGATGGAGGAGATGGAGGAGTGGGAGGATTGAAATCGACAACTTGAATGACTTAGACATGATATATAGACGTTTAGGTGCGAGAATTAGGTCGGAAGACGGAGTTTATGGAGCAAGTGGAAATGGAGGAGAGGAGGACAATGGAGGAGGAGGAAATGGAGGAGGTAGTGGAGAGAAATTGAGGAGATGGAAATGGAGGTGAGAGGAAACGAGGACACCCGTCATAAACATCAATAAACATCAAAAACATCAAAGACAGATCAAAAACATCAAAACCATAACATCAGAAACATCAAAAACAACAAACACAACAAATAACATCAAAAAACATCAAAAACATCAAAAACATCAAAAACATCAAAAACATCAAAAACATCAAATACATCAAAAACTTCACCAAAACATCTAAAACATCTAATAACATCAAAACATCATTAAGAACATTACAAACATCAAAAAACATCAAAAACATCAAAAAACATCAAAAAACATCAAAAACATTAAAAACACCAAAAACATCAAAAAACATCAAAAACATCAAAAACATCAAAAAGCAAAACATCAAAAAACATCAAAAACATCAAAAACATC
>JAECWR010000022.1:0-47500 GCA_018150935.1 Drosophila pruinosa
TTATTATTATTCTGTTCCATTTAGTTTTCGTTCATTTTCATCACTTTCATCACAAGTTTAATTTAAGTATTAATTTTTGTTCATTTCATTATATATTATGTATTTTAGACAGCTTTCATAAATTTCATTTCATTGGTCGAAAATAAACTGTCACAGTCCGTTCAGCACTTGATCATTTATGAATCTTAATTCACCCCAGAAGAGGGTTTATATACCCAAAGACGAAGGCGATCTTCTGCCGGCAGCATCGCAGTTGGCAGAGACGTCACTCTTGGTCACATATAAATTTGATATCTTAAAGATAATGTGTTGAGAGGGCCAGCGCACCTAGATGGCGTGATCGGCATGGTCAAACATGCCCGACACTGCACAACAAGGAAAGTTAGGTTCCCATGCATATTTGTGTGGTCTTATTTCCTTAATCACCCAGACTATTGTTTATGCCTTCAAAAATTTAATATAAACATTGCCACTGAATGTGACAGGTTTTATATACTGCCTCTTCAGTTGTAGGTTTTTAGTGTTTAATTTTGAAAGTACTGGTTAGAGATTTAGTATCATTAAATTTGAGCGATTCAAATTCTTTGATAATTTCATGAAGATCAGAATTCTCTTCTTCCGTGAGAATCCCTGATGTCATTTCCTGAATTATCATTGCATATGTACTCCTGAATATTTTCTTGTATTAAGACTTCGTCATAATATATTAGGATTTCCTCTATCGTTTTGAAGGAAATTCCATTTCAAGTAACAGTTTTGACTGAGAACAAAAAGACAATCTATCAAAGTAGGTTACCTATCAGATATCATATTGATCCGAGAGATTACATACAAAAAATGGTTTGGTAATTAAATAAATTTCTAATTTTCAATATGGTTTTTATGTTTTTTTAAAAATGTTTATGACCCAAAAAAACTTCATAAAATTTATACTCTTACCTGAATCGATTGGACAAATATAAATTTTCCTGCTATTTTATGGTTTATTACGACGGTTCATCAATTTTTGTTGAAGGTCGACTCCTGAAAATCTGAATCGTAGTTTGCATAGCTTTTCTGCGGTATCCATTGGTGTATTGATTGCAGACTAACATTATCTAATGGCCTTTTTTTGGTCATATTTATGTGGTTTTATATTGGGACTTTGGGTTCTGACCCGTTTTGAGCTTTATTTACTTGTGAATGTTGATTTATATTATTCTGCGTCTTGTGTTTTTTTGTGTGTTAGTATCAGAACTTGTTTCCGGAACGGGATTGTTATTTGTTGATGGACCTTTTGGAGTTTGCTTTGAATTAGCTTTATAACGTTTATTATTTGTATTTAGATTATCAAGTCCTTTTGTTTTGCTGCTTTCTAAACCCAAATGTGTACTTATATCAGTATTTTTAATCTTAATAATAATTCGATGGGTAACTGATCCGTATGACGGTTTCTATACTAGAGTTCGTGGTTCTGTGTAAATCTAAGTGTTTGCGTTTATATCTTCTAACGTTAGCTTATCTTTAATTTCATATGATATATTTTTAAATATTCTATAAGCTTACGGATCTGATCCTCTATACTGAGCCTTTGTGATACTAAGTTAATGAGTGTTGGCAATGGGGTGCCATGAATTGTAGTTCTCCGATCCAATAGTTGGCGAAGAGCAATCCAAATATTTGGTTGATGATTACGCACCATCTGTGCCTCTCCTGTTATTAGGTCTCGGATATTTTGGAATATCTGTTTTTCTACAGTATGTCTGTGGTAGGGTAAACTTGCAGGATGTGCTCCACTTAGTTCAAGAAGGCAAACTCTGTCTGGCCAATCGTTCGATTATATTCAAAGAGTATAGAAGGACTTTGAATGTGTCCGGCCGAACCGGACATGTTGAAAAAATATTGTTTACGCGTAGAATGTAAAGTTAATCAAGCAAATAGCACTTTAATATATTTTTTCCGGGTAGTTTTGCAGCATAGCAATTTTAGCACACGTTTTGTTGCATGTAGCAAGGTGGCGCACTTTTGTTGTGTACAATAATTTTAGCACAAAATTATTTGTTATGCGTATAGCAGGGATTTCTGCACTTTGTTATCCCCAAATGTTTACTTAGGTTTTGCAGTATCGTAATTTGTGTCGATCAGTTTACGATGAGTTCGTTTCGCGGAATAATTATTAGAGGTCACCACAATTGTCATAATAATCCTACGGGCTGCACCATTTAAGTCTTTCATTTTACATGGGAAAATAAAACATAAAATTTTCGGTATTAAAAAACTTTATTCAAACTTTTATTAAAATGTGTCCCGGTAAAATCGACTGTAAGATCCTGAAGGACTACCTTATGCTTTAGCTTGGGTTTTTATATAGGAAGCCAGAATGGTTTGTAGATAAAGCCAGAATGGATTGGTATATAGGAGAAGACAGAATGGATTTTGTATATAAGAAGCCAGGGAATGGATTTGTATATAAGAACCCAGATGCGTTTCGATCCCCCTTCAAGTGTTCTGTGGAAAGGTACATTCCTATGTTTAGTAAGCTGATACATTTGGTTTTTGGGTGGACATTAACGTCACTATATTTAGTTTGAGAGCATCCTTCATTTCGATCGCGCCCTCAAATTGTTCTGCGCGAAATTACATTTTATGTTTAGTAAACTGATAAATTTATGTATATTGTATCGAGAGGGTATAGTGTGTTCATAAATACACCAAATACGCATAAATACACAAATACGCCATCTATAAATATAAACTAAGGCCCGAGCGCAGCTCGCCTATAGTTGTTCAGCCTCGTCGCCGGAATAGCTCACCTAGTTAAGATCGGGAACATGCTTTGCTGGACAAGAGAGGGAAGCTCAAGAAAAGTTGTCAGCTTTTGATTTAACGTTAAAATTTTGTTTATTCAAGATATTCATAAAGTTACTTGTTGATTTACAAAGAGAGAGTTCGACTCCGTTGCGATTCGGTGATGGCCAAAAGACTGCCACTTGAGTTGTCGCTGTCTCTCACCAAGAGCTCAAACTCCAAGTGGCCCAGGGCAGCATTAGCTGACGATCCAGCAAGAAGAAGATCTTGTTCTTAGCAACAAAGTGTCGTTTTGCCAGATGCAGAAAATTGCAGTCAGCGTGATCGCTGAGCGTCGTTGATATGTAGCTGTCGTAGCTGCGACGTGCTCGGTAGAAGAAGGCGGAGGTTGAAGTCAGCGTTTTTCGAGGTGGCTATCCGCTGAGCGTCGTTGATGTCAAATGACGCAACGCAAAGAGCGTGTGCAAAGCGACGGTTAGAGGAAGATACATGGTAGGGTTCGCACTCACCTCCCTCCTCAGATACCGTCCCGCAGATTATAGGGCTTTAGGTCCCCCGCCAGCATCTTGCATTTCAAGGCTTGGTACACAGTCTCGCACGACCGGGACTGCTGGTCGATGTAGCTTCCTCCATGGGGTGTGGGGGCCAATCCGACAGCCAAAGCAACCAAAGCCTCCACCAGGAACGAAATGGAAACCTTCGGACATTGGAGAGTCTCCTCAGGTTTTCCATGTTGAAGTCGTTCACGTAAGAAGAAGTGAAGGCGCGTGGCCGTGATTGGCAAAAGTGGAGCACCCAATCTGCAGACCGGAGTTCATGGTGTTGCCGCTCAAATGGCCTCTTGGACTCATCGAGAGCGGCCTACCTGGGAGCAGATGGAGTCGTCAGAGTCGTGAAGGTACGAACGACCAACGAATTGGTGAAGAGGACCGTCGCCAATGTCGCTGTTCTGCCCATCGAGACCACATCTGTTGCAAGTCTTCAACTCCCAAAGGGCGGAGGATGTTCGCAGCAGACATCAACTTAGTCGCCGTTTCAAACATAGTATTAAATCTTGTAACGAGTCACCGTTACCACTGTTGATGTAATGCCATACGATATTTCCAGTACTTCCAGTTGATCTAAACATATGTATATAACTAGCCGGTTCGCTGCACAACTCGTTCTCTATTCTATTTCTAGTAATGATCAATTATATTCAATCGAACTGAAAAACCGACACTGGAAAAAATAAAGTGCAACACAAATTTAAGTCTCGCGCCGTTTAATTTTAAAAATAAATGTCGGCGAAAGGTGATGCAAAACAGCCTCTCCTCGAAACAATAATAATAATATTATTATAATTATAATTATTATTATTATTATTATTATTATTATTATTATTATAATTATAATTATAATTATAATTATAATTATTATTATTATTATTATTAGTATTATTATAATTATAATTATAATTATAATTATAATTATAATTATTATTATTATTATTATTATTATTATTATTATTATTATTATTATTATTATTATTATTATTATTATTATTTTATTATTATTATTGTAGGAATTAAGAATTAACATATGTAGCTGTAAGAGAAATGAATTAACATAGAATTTAAAGCGAACGAACTAGATGAGCGAGTGAATCAGTAAAGTTAACAAGCTAGTAAGCGAATTGGAACAAAGGGAGTAGAAGTTGAAACTTAATTGAAGACAGACGCGTGTGATCGCAGCAAAGGTAAAAAGTAAATTGAAAGAACAGAAACAATAAGTCAAATGAATATGACTTAATAAAACATGATTCGTTGCTAGCTGTTTTGATTTTCCCAGAACATTTACGAGTCAAGGGGTGTTCCAAAAAGGTTTTGCTACTTCCTTTCCGAAGCAACTGATGTTAGCACCGGAATCTAATAACGCCATATATTTTTGGCCTGCTATAGTTAATTCTGTATATAATCTCTGATCTGAGCTTAATATTATGGATGAAACTAATTTCTTACGAGCTCTTTTAATATTTTGCCAAAAGTTCCTAAGTCTTATTGTCGAGCGCTTTGATTTATAAGGTATGTGTACAATCGGATCTAAATTTTCAACACTGGACACTCAGGTTGAACTTGGAAACTAACATTACGATTAGATTGAGTCGGCTCTAATATCGACACAGGAATGTGCGAGTCTTGTTGCGAACTACTACCTAACTTGTTGTTAGCCTTAACATCTAATTCATTGTTTTGTTTGGATGCGTCAAATTGGTGTTGTTTGTCGCATCCTTTTTGCAGTTTTCTGACGGATTGCATTTAGTACACTTAGGCTTAAAAGTATTTTTCGCTCCACAACCATACAAACAATCTTTCGGCGTTGTATCTCTGAAATACTTCGCCCTTCTGGTTCCTCGCCTTCGCTAAGAATTTCATTAACTTGGTGTCGACTAGTTCTCTGTCTGAAGGCTAAATTGTGACTATCACGATAATAATTTTCGTGTTTTCTAACTTCTTCCTGAAGCTCGTTTCTGGAATTTATCTTTAGATGTAGGAGCTCATAACGAAGGGTACGATTAGCATTTCGTTTTAAAATGTCGATAAGCTTTGCTTCGCAAACTTCGTGTGAGAGACGTCCTACCAGGTCTTCTACAGCCGATTGGAAATCGTCAAAGCATTCGTTATCTTTTTGCTGGCGTTTCCTAATGAGTTCCCATAAATCAAAATCATCTTTTGCGTCGTCAAACCTTTGACGAAACGCAGTACAAAACGACTGCCAAGAGAAATGATGATTTTTCTTATGGAATTTCCAAAACCAATCAGAAGCTTTACCTTGAAAGAGCAAATGTAAGTTGTCACAAAGTAACTGGTAGTCTCCACAAAGATTTTGTGTAGTTAACGAACGTAAACGATAAAGAAACTCATCTACATGCATTGAATCTTTAGAACCATCAAACTTTATACGCCAACTTAACAGTATATTAGCTGCCTTCTCTGGACGTATAGTTCCAGAACCTTGGCTGGTCCTAGGACTGCTTATAATACGGTGAGAAGTTCCGTTTAGTATTGGTTGGTCATTAGAATGTAGTTCAGGATTAACTGATGACCCCGATCTACCTAGATTGAGGTGATTTAATTGAGTTTGCATAGTCTCTTCTATACTCGATTTAATAAAAGATCTTATATCTTCAAATATATGCTTCTGTTGCTCTTCCATAAGGTTTTGTATATAATGGGTCATACTGGTACTTGTTTCCGGACCAAGCGATCTACTGCCTATACTTTCGATGGAAACTCTTCTCTCTGGATATTCTTGTCTAAATCGAGCTTGCGATCGAGTTTGCATGCCCTGTTTTGGAATGGCTCCTTTTCCTCTTCCTCGTCCTGTCTTAGGCCCTTTTGAATTTTTAACAGCAGGTGAGTTATATCTAGCTCTACTTGTGGGACCATGGTCTAGATTGGTGGCGACAGTGGTATTGTTCGTTCCGCTCCGTGTTACTGAATTAGTGCCGAGCTCCTGTTGTATCTCAGCTGCTAAGGTATTATTCTCATATTCAAGACTGTTTGAGTCGCATTCCGCTTTACAGAATGGACATACCTGGCAAATTTGCAACTGTCTTTTTATACAATCACTCTGGAATTTATGACTACAAGGGGTTGTAGCTACGAGCTGGTCAAGTCTGAATATTTCTTGGCATATACCACAAAGTGGTTCTATGCTACTATCCATTATAGCTGCTAAATTTTCGCTACTATGTTGTACTGGCATGGTAATATAATCCAAATTTAATATTTTCGAAACAAATATTCTCTTGTATCAAATCTCTATCTATTAAAACAATTTTATCCCTTTCAAGCATGGCAAGAAAGTTAGTAGAGTAGTATAATTCTATATCTAAATAATTTGCATAGCAACATACAAAGGTTTAAACTCTAATTGGTCTATTGAAAGTTGTGTTTGAGTGCAGTCTGATAATGGACAATCTTTACTTCTCAATAAGCAACAAGTTGTAAATTCCAAAAAAAAATCTGATTTGCAACTCTAAGCAACTTTTGATTACAGAATTTTCTCAAAGTACATCAGGTTTAGCTAGATTGGTCATTATTTGGTCAGTTTACTCTCGCATGTGAATAATGATTGCAATTCTGTAGATTTTGAGCTTTTTCTATATGGATAACGCCCTACCTCTTTCCCCTGTGAAACATCACGGATATTCATTGGTCGATTTATACCATTTAATGATTTAGTGCCGCAATATTCCGAATAAAATTTCCATTGAGATTACCAGTTTGAAAAAAAGTAGCACATTATAAATAAAACATATTCTATTGTTTATACTATGAGCAATGATGGAACATAACCCGAAAGTTAAATGCTGTTGTTTTGGAAGAATTGTTCTGATGTTAAAATACGAAGTAACTTTCTTTGGGCTCCACGTGTTGGGCGCCATTTATGTAATATACTATTTACGAGTTTCCACGTGTTGGGTACTATTTACATAGCCTCACTATTGGTGGTCTTGTTTTTTCAGAGTTCTAGGAGTTTTCGATTTGTGCACTTCTAGCTATGCTCTTACTAGCTCGCCGGGGTGTGTCGGGGGTTCTTCCTACGTCCTCCTAATAATCGAACTCCTGCGTATACAGGCATAAAAAATATAAGTGCACGATTCTTTATAAAAAAAAAAAACTAGTCTTATTAGAAGTTAGTGGTGGCGAAGCTTATTTAAGGAAGATTACAAATAACAATGAATGCTATGAGGTTATATGTTGCTATGATTTTAGGGAACTCTGGTGTCGTGGAATCCCTCTCTCTTTACCCACCCTACCGGCACGAACAATCTGATGAACTGTCGTACCCCTTTTGACGTTCTATAGCATTTCTACCCTACTTCTTCATTGCCTATGCTTTACTCGGGACGAAAGATAAGATTTATAACATGTTGGTTTCAAATAAATTCACAAGTTTATTCTCTTTCTTCTTGAATGATGGAAAAGAGCGAACAATTCCGAACATTTTAGTGTTCGATCGCGATAAAGACTTTGTTTTTATATAATTTCGTTCTTAGATGCATTGTCCGGTTTGCGTGCAGATTCTTAATATTACTAACAAACGTTTTCATGTAGGATTTTAATAAAGACTGTGATATGCGCGTGGGTATTTCAATATTAATCAAAAAAAATATATGATATTCAATTCAAAATCGAGATATTTTAAATCATGACAAAGGTATTTACAAAGTACGCAATCTCTGTGTGTACGACTATTTAGTTCACTTACATGCGTATTTCAGCTTACTCCGCAGTCGATGAGCTCATGGACGACGTTCGTTGATATATAATATATATATGCTATGGAAAGAATCGTACATACATCTATTCAATTTTCGTTAAATGATCTTACTAATCTCCAATACCCATACCCTATCAAATCTTTTAACAATACATAAACTGAATTACAAAGCCAATATTATTCAAAGAGATATCATTTTTTACTCTAACTACTAAAATATAATTACTGTGTTCCAGAACTTTTAGACTTAGACTTATAATTACTAAAACTAAACTACGGCTCACACGCTTTTTAATATGTCATTGGTAGCGATAGTTTTACCATGACTTGTACTCAAGAAACGTAGCGATTCAATTCATACTATCTGTAGCACTTCTATTTCAATTTAACGAATTGTGACGGCAATATCGAACTGTGTTACTAGTTTCATTTAAAGATAATACATAACCCAACGCTGTGACGTATATACCCGTATGTATGATGTAAGTTAACACCAGCAACACGTTCCCCCCCCCGCTCCGCCTGTAGCATAGCCTCAGCTGTACTCGAACTGGTCATCGCTCTGTAGGTGGAGCGTTTCCTGTCAGCGAAATAGCACCAACATTACATCTAGGTGCTGGGTCAGCGTTAACGGCGCTACAACAATTGAGCGCAACGGCCGAAGTCGCGTTGCGCTGGATCAGCTCTTCTGCCGTGGATCTGAGGGCTCCGCAGCTCTTGGCATGTGAGCCAAGAAACATTCTCCCTGGAGACGTCAACCTAAGAACCCTAAGAATCCACACGAACTACTGGGTCTGACAAGCGGAAGAACTGACATGAACTACTGGGTCTGACAAGCTGAACGACAGTTGGAGTTGAATAAAACGATGGTTGCCAGTGGTTGTTTGGCTGCAGAATCTGGAGGTTGTTTGAGGTGTTTAACGAGGTGTCGCCCAGGAGCGTTTCCTCCTGGTCGCGGCACTTAACTGGCGCCCGAGCAGGGACCGCAACATCCGGTCGTATGGATAAGTATGGCTAAGGCCAAAAAAAAAAAGTTGTAAAACAGTACTAGGCTTATAAGTAAAAATAATAAAAAGTGTTGTGTGCAAGTTGACACATCGTATGAGTTGACACATCGTATGGGTTGACACATCGTATGAGTTGACACATCGTATGAGTTGACACATCGTATGGGTTAGCACATCGTATGGGTTAGCACGTCGTATGAGTTAACACGTCACTTAATTACAAAGCAACCCTGCAAAAGAATGGATTGCTTTTTGAGGCCACGTGGTTCCTCTTTCACCTTGCTTTCTTTTGCGTCGAGACTTTCTAGAAGGATGGTCGAATTTGTATATAAGTAAGAATTGTTACAAAACCAAGTGTGCCGTGCGTGTGCAATTAAAATAAAATAATGTACATAAAAAAAAAGAAAAGTGCTGCGCATGCTGTAAATAATATGAAATATGAAACAAAAAAAGCAATTACCCGCTGCCGGGGTACGCCACGTCTATCCCGGAGCGCAAAAATGTTGCGTAAAAAAAAAATAGCAAAAAATGTGCAACTTGTGTTGCGAAGTTATAATGCGATATAAAACAGTAAAGCGACGACCCGCCACCGGAGGACGCTATGTCCATAACCGAGCGCAAAAGTTGCACGATTACCTATAACAAATTTAAACACAATCCACCCACTGCGGCGGTACGGCATATAAAATATTATGTGCTAATTCGCGAGTGCAAAAGATTGTGTGCGATAAAGAAATAATATAGAAAACCACTGCGGCAGTTCATCTGCGAGTGGCAACTAAAAAGTAACATGAACGCCTAGAGCGATAAGGTGGTGTGTGGCAGCTTACTAGATACGTTAAGTGGTGTGGAATGCACTCAAAAAAACCGCCTAGTGAGTTGTGTGGCGACCGTACCTTAGTAGGCGATAGCCAAAAGGGATCCTACGGAACCACCGCGCCCAGTGCCGAAATAATTTGAGGGGTCAATAAGAAATGTAACAGCATGCACGCAACCAAATATGTTAACAAAAAAACAAAAAAAACAAAACAAAAAAGAAGCTATTATAAAACAAGCATAGCACGCTCACATATTATATAAAATGCTGAGAATTGTTAATTAAATTCAATAACGTCAATAAAAATATGCACACAACATTTCTATAATATACTAAAATCCCTTTTCTCTTCTCATCTAACAGAGCTCTCATATTGTAAAGGAACGATAACAACACAAACACATAAAGACTACACAAGACTACACAAGGGTGAGTGAAATATTTCATATTTATTCTGTCTGCCATATAGCTAAAAAAATCCAGATAATAAAACAAACTTTTGCAAATAAGTGAAGCCATCTACTCTCATTAAAAATAATAAAGAACCTTGTCAAGAATCTCCCTTGCATCTTTTTTCAATCTGAACTTGACGTTTAAAATGGAGGAGACCTTGCGTAAACTCAATGATTCTATCAATGCCCTGACCAACGTAGTGGCAAGCCTTAAGGAAGACATTAAAAGACTAATGATAGGGTGGCCGCTCTAGAAGGGGATCCCGGGAATGCAAACCCGGTAGGCATTCGACCTCAACCCTTAGTGCGCGCACGCACCGAGTTAGAATTGAAAGAGGCATCACAACTCCCTGACTGTGTCAAGGAACTGCAGGTGTTCGATGGGCAACAGGAAGACTATATGCCTTGGCTGAATAGAGCCCAGTCGATATTGGTCGACTATGAAATAATAAAAAATAGGCCCTTGTATAGGTCCATCATCCTGCACATTAGGCGGAAAATAATAGGGCACGCTGATAGGGCCTTGTCAGCTTACGGCGTCCAAGAAGATGACTGGGAAGAGGTACAGCGCGTCTTGGCATTGCATTATGCAGATAAACGCGACATACGTACACTCGAGCATCACAGGGAAATAGACCGTTAGAAAAAATTTTACATGGACGTGAACGGCCATCTCTCCCTAATCCTGAATAACCTAAAGTCCGGAAACCACCCCCGCGAAGTAGTTGCCGCTTTGATGGAGACCTATAGGGACAAGGCCTTGGATGTCTTTATCCGTGGAGTAGGGGGGCGATTGCGCTAAACACTTACTTGTCCGCAGCCCCAAGAATTTACCCGAGGCGTACTCCTTTTGCACCGAGTTGCAGAACGTGATATCGAGAAACCCCGCACTTCCGACTTATCAACAGCTGGGTGCTCCAAGATTCTCTGCTCCATTTCAGCCTCAGGCCAGAGCACCATTTAGGCCCACGTTTACTCCCGCTTCGGGCGGGTTCTCTAAAATTCCCAGAGAACTCAGGGCCCTAGACTGGCCATCAAGATGGAATCAAATCGGTCAGGACAATCCTACCAGTCACGGTATAGTAATCGCCAGGGAGGAGACTCCGGCATTAAAAAGATCTTCAGAGGGTGGCAATCCATTCCGGAAGGCGCAAAAGTTGTACCACATGGAACTGGCACCACCTCCACCAACCCCGGTGACTAATGACGATAACCAAGCTCCTTCACACGAGGTCTACTATGACCACGTTGAAGAAGCCAATGACTATCCTCTGAATGAGGAAGCTGAAGGAAATATTGACGTTACAAATAATCTTGAAGTAGAGGCAGGGGTGAATTTTATGACCGACGCCTCTCCAGTGTACCATATTTAGAGTATGCAACGAAGAAGGGGAGAGGCTACAGTTTTTGATTGACACGGGTGCGAACAAAAACTTTATTAGCCGCAAGCTTGCAGCCGGTTGTACCACAATTCACAAACCCTTCTTCGTCCAGTCTGCTGCAGGCAATATTAAAATAACACACCGCCTGGTCGGAAAATTTTTCGAGCCACTAGGGAATGATTCCGATATTACATTCTTTGTTCTTCCGAACCTACGTTCTTTCGATGGTATCATCGGAGATGACACCCTTAAGGACTTAAAAGCTATAGTAGACAGAAAGAATAACTGCCTGATAATATCACCAGGAGTTAAAATCCCTCTTCTAGCCAGGGCGTCATTGAACGTTAACCCGCTACTCGCCACCGAACACCCGGATGGCACTCAGGAGATCTTGAATTCCCTTCTTGAGGAGTACTCTCATATTTTCGAACCTCCTTCACTCGGAATGTCAGTGGAAACGGTCGTCAAAGCCGAAATCCGCACAAATACGCAAGACCCGATATATACCAAGAGTTACCCGTACCCAGCCAACATGCTGGAGAAGTCGAACGTCAAATTAGTGAGCTTCTACAAGATGGCATTATCCGCCCCTCCAATAGTCCGTACAATTTCCCTATCTGGATAGTTCCAAAAAAACCTAAACCCAATGGGGAGAAACAATATCGCATGGTGGTCGATTTCAAACGGTTAAATACCGTCACTATATCTGACACCTATCCCATACCCGATATAAACGCCACGCTAGCCAGCCTCGGCAATGCCAAATACTTTACCACTCTAGATTTGACTTCTGGGTTTCACCAAATCCACATGAAAGAGAGTGACATTCCCAAAACAGCTTTTTCTACACTGAATGGGAAGTACGAGTTTCTCCGTCTACCGTTCGGTTTGAAGAATGCACCGGCAATCTTCCAACGGATGATTGACGATGTTTTGCGTGAATATATTGGCAAGATTTGCTATGTTTATATCGACGATATCATAGTCTTCAGCGAAGATTATGATACACATTGGAAAAACCTTAGAGCGATATTTGCGAGCCTGTTGAAAGCAAACCTTCAAGTTAATCTAGAGAAATCAAAATTCTTAGCCACACAGGTTGAATTCTTGGGATACGTTGTGACAGCTGACGGCATTAAGGCAGACACAAAGAAAGTCAAGGCGATTAACGAAATGCCAGCTCCAACCTCCGTCAAAGAATTAAAAAGGTTTCTAGGCATGACATCATACTATAGGAAGTTCATTCAGGACTACGCGAAAGTACCGAAGCCACTCACGAACCTTACGCGGGGACTGTATGCTAATGTAAAATCTTCTCAGTCGAGCAGAGTTCCGATCACGTTGGACGAAATGGCTCTACAGTCTTTTAACGCTTCGTCAGAGATACTAGCATTTCCCTGTTTTACTAAGTCCTTTCATTTAACCACGGATGCCTCTAATTATGCCATCGGGGCTGTCCTCTCACAGGACGATCAAGGTAAAGACAGGCCAATAGCGTACATTTCTCGTTCGTTAAATAGGACAGAAGAGAACTACGCCACGATTGAGAAAGAAATGCTCGCGATAGTGTGGGCATTAGACAACCTTCGGTCCTATTTGTATGGCGCAGGCTCTATTAGGGTTTATACTGACCATCAACCTCTCACGTTTGCCTTGGGAAGCAGAAATTTCAATGCGAAATTGAAGCGGTGGAAAGCTCGAATAGAAGAATACAACTGCGAGCTCATCTACAAGCCCGGGAAATCAAATGTGGTGGCTGATGCGCTTTCACGCAGTCCGCCCCAGCTTAATCAATTGAGATTTGACTCAACTGCCAAATCCGACGACACACAATCTTTGGCCACGGCCCATAGCGCATTACAGGACAGTTCGCAATTGATTCCCCACGTTGAATCCCCGATCAACGTCTTCAGGAATCAACTGATTTTCGATACAAGCAGGTCAGAGTACCTATGCGAAAATCCATACGCTGGCTATACCCGCCATTTGATTCCGCTCAAAGATGGATCACTAGACGACTTAACCAGCTCGTTACGGTCATATTTGCGTCCCATGATAATTAATGGCGTCAAAATCCCTGAAGCATACTTGCAACTTTTTCAATCTACCTGCATAGCGAATTTTGCTTTATACAAAATTCGGATAACACAACGATTAGTGGAAGACGTGGTTGACACGGAAGAGATTTGCGAGATAATTGAGAAAGAACACCGTAGAGCGCATAGGGGCGTCACAGAAATTCGCCTCCAGTTTCTAGAGAGGTATTACTTTCCGCGGATGTCCAGTACAATCCGGTCGCAGATATCTTCGTGTCAATGTTGCAAGCTCTACAAATACGAGAGACACCCTAATAAACCGGAATTACAACCTACACCCGTTCCCAACTACCCTTGTGAGATACTTCACATCGACATCTTCACGCTCGAAAAAAAGCTCTACTTGAGTTGTATAGACAAGTTTAGCAAGTTCGCCAAGCTCTTCCACTTGCAATCAAAGGCGTCCGTGCACCTGCGGGAAACTCTGGTAGAAGCTCTCCACTACTTCACTGCCCCTAAGATGCTAGTTTCCGACAATGAGAGAGGGTTACTATGCCCAACAGTGCTCAATTACCTTCGGTCACTAGACATCGACCTCTACTATGCCCCAACCCAAAAGAGCGAAGTAAACGGCCAAGTCGAGAGATTTCATTCTACGTTCTTGGAAATCTACCGTTGTCTCAAGAATGAACACCCCACCTTCAAACCCGTTGAGTTAGTTCCGATAGCGGTGGACCGATACAACACGTCCGTTCACTCGGTAACGAACCGGAAACCGGTCGATGTTTTTTTCGATCGTTCATCCAGAATTAACTACCAAGGGTTGACAGACTTCCGGCAACGGACTTTAGAAGATGTAAGGGGTTTAATCGAACACAAGCAGGGCAAAACAAACATGGCTCGAAATAGAACCAGGAGCGAGCCTAAGTCTTACGACCCGGGGGACGAGGTTTTTGTTGCTAATAAGCAAATAAAAACAAAAGAAAAACCGAGATTCAGAGGCGAAAAGGTACAAGAGGATAACAAGGTAACAATTAAAACTAGGTCAGGGAAAATTTTTCATAAATCTGACCTGAGGAACTAAGAGATAGCTTCACTAGGAAAATACAAGAAAAAATAAAAACATAATTTTAAATAATGGCAGGATAATGAAATATTTTAGCTACTCGTATACCTCTAATAAAAAAAACATATCAAAAAACACATATGTTTAAAAAAAAAAAAAACAAAACAAAAATTATACAAAATTATAAAAAAAATAGAAATATTAAGGAAAAAAAAAACATAGAAAACGGATTATTGAAATAAACATACCAAAAAGAAGATACTATACATTCCCACCTCACAAACACAAAACACAACCTTACCCACATAGTTTAAGGACAAATTAAACAAGAATCTCCACAATTGTCTTTTCGTAAGCTTGATTTCTACATATGCAGTAAGTCCTGCCCACGTCTACAAGTCCGAAGGACCGGCGATCCCTCTGCAGCGCGGCGATGTATGGAGAATCAACGGCGTTTTTAGGTTGGCGCACCTCGTCGACATAGAGAAAATGAACACGCTGGCGGAGGAAATCGCACGGGAAAACGATCGCTTTGGCGGACAGGAGAGCTGAAGCCTTAATTGACTACTACCTCAGCACAGCCATGGAGGGAATCAACAGACTCTCTAGACGACCGGTACACAAACCTCGTTCGCTGGATTGGATAGGAACAGCATGGAAATGGATAGCTGGATCCCCTGACGCCGACTGGGATGCCCAATGTCCGCGACATTGCCACAAACCTGGAAACAATGAATCAACCCGAACCAACCAAGGCTCATTGATCTGCGGGACGCAGATCTTGAGGTGGGGAGGAGTTAACACCAGCAACACGTTCCCCCCGCTCCGCCTGTAGCATAGCCTCAGCTGTACTCGAACTGGTCATCGCTCTGTAGGTGGAGCGTTTCCTGTCAGCGAAATAGCACCAACATTACATCTAGGTGCTGGGTCAGCGTTAACGGCGCTCCAACAATTGAGCGCAACGGCCGAAGTCGCGTTGCGCTGGATCAGCTCTTCTGCCGTGGATCTGAGGGCTCCGCAGCTCTTGGCATGTGAGCCAAGAAACATTCTCCCTGGAGACGTCAACCTAAGAACCCTAAGAATCCACACGAACTACTGGGTCTGACAAGCGGAAGAACTGACATGAACTACTGGGTCTGACAAGCTGAACGACAGTTGGAGTTGAATAAAACGATGGTTGCCAGTGGTTGTTTGGCTGCAGAATCTGGAGGTTGTTTTGAGGGTGTTTAACGAGGTGTCGCCCAGGAGCGTTTCCTCCTGGTCGCGGCACTTAACTTGTATATGGATGATTAGATATATGAATATGGGTGCATAATACTATGGGGATGTGACGACCGCTCCGGCCGTAAGGCCAGTTGTAAAGATCTCTCCAAAAGCGCTGGCCTTGGTAGTGCCGTGCCGGTGAACTATGATGTCAAGCAGGTTGGCTGCTCTTCGTCTGCTAACCACTGGTTATACCTGTGACGATTCGTACACTCCGACTGTACCGACTGTACGAGATAGGATCGGGTTAAAGATTTGCACTATTACTAACCTTTTGGAGGGGTTTAGATAAATTCAATAAAATTCCACTTAAATTAAGAGAAACGTCTATCTCTTTTGGTTAACACTTATTTGCATGTGATAATTCGACCACTTATGTTTTCTTTTAGAGCACTTGCGACTTTACTTTTTCAGCATTTCACTTAGAATAATTGGAGTTAAACTACGTGAAGACTTATAAGTTCGAACCACGTTTTCAAAAGCTTTAATAGTCTTGTACTGCTTACTCTTCGCAAAGATAATCATATGCGCCAGTATGCAACGGGATAATGGCGTGATTTTGACCGTCTAATCACTCAATTATCTTAATAAAGTGAGCTTCTAAGTTAAGCTTGAGCATAAGCTTACCTAGACAAAAGCTTAGACTGAGTTGAGCTTTCGGCTACTGTTTGAAGAGCAGTGAACCAATCCTACAGTTTGAATGTCTGTTTTGTGATGATTATAATTTACTACAAATTTGGCCACTACAAAGAATGAATGCCAAGAGGGCAGCGATTTCGTGCAGTTCGATGAAGAGGTGGAGTATCCAAGTACTTCATCCGAACGTGGACGCAAAAGTAAAGAGGAGAAGAAAGAAAAGGAGAAGGAGTCTTCATCCTCAGGCATGCCACCTGTTGAGGATGTGTGCTCGGCGTTCAGCGTGTGCGATGTGCACATCGAGTACAATGAGGACGATCTGCAGAGCCTGACCACGTACAAGGCATTCATGCAGCATGTGAGTCCCATACTGCAAAAGGAGAATCTCAAAACTGCGGTAACCAAGCTAACGATGCTTATGAAATTAATCCTCACACACAGCAAGCGCAACACCAACAGAGCGGACAGGCACAGCCGGCGGCAGCGGAGGCTGATGAACCGCGTTCTTCGCGCTCGTCGCGCAATGCGAAGCCTGATGATTTCTACGAAGAGAAGGACGAAATCCGTAGAGTAGCTAGAGAAAATATAGCAAGTATTTAGGCAGAGAATCGTAAGGCATTTGAAAAGAATACAAATAACCAGAAAGAGTATGAAATTAATGATTTGGTTGCTATCAAAAGAACACAGTTTGGCCCAGGATTAAAGCTAAAAAAGAAGTACTTGGGTCCGTATAAGATCGTAAGAGAGGTATGCGGTAGAGAAAGTTGGAGAAGAGGAGGTTCCTAATAATACAAATGAAAGAGTGGTGTCCATAATGCAGGACGATTATGAATGTAGGATGGCCGAATGAAGGAATTAAGAATTAACATAGCTGTAAGAGAAATGAATTAACATAGAATTAAAAGCGAACGAACTAGATGAGCGAGTCAACCAGTAAAGTTAACAAGCTAGTGAGCGAATTGGAACAAAGGTAGTAGAAGTTGAAACTTAAGTAAAGATAGACGCGCGTGATCGCAGCAAAAGGTGAAAAGTAAATTGAAAGAACAGAAACAATTAGTCAAATTAATGATTTAATAAACATTTATAATACTTCATATACATTTATAAAAATGAAATGAACCAGAGTGTTTTAAATTTAAAACGAAAGACATAATTCTTATTATTATTATTATTATTATTATTATTATTATTATTATTATTATTATTATTATTATTATTATTATTATTATTATTATTATTATTATTATTATTATTATTATTATTATTATTATTATTATTATTATTATTATTATTATTATTATTATTATTATTATTATTATTATTATTATTATTATTATTAATATTATTATTATTATTATTATTATTATTATTATTATTATTATTATTATTATTATTATTATTATTATTATTATTATTATTATTATTATTATTATTATTTTTATTATTATTTTTATTACTATTTTTATTACTATTTTTATTATTATTATTATTATGATATCAAATTGCCACTTAATTACTGAAAATGGAACGTGTCGTTTTGTAGCACATTAGGCTACTGAAATTCTCGACTCCATTAAAAGATGATCCGGTACGCATAAATTTGCTTTCTACATCTTTGGTAAGGAAACAGAGTAGGCGACGCCTTGACTGGGGTTCAGGTTTTGACTTGACGTCTTACTCTTAGCTTGAGTTAACTGGGATTTTTTGCGTATAATTTAATTAAGTGATATTATAAAACCTTTGATGTTATTACATAAATTTTTTTCCAAGTTCCCACTAGAATAACTCGTACTCGTAACTCGCTCCTTTTAAATATTCAAAACCGTAATAGGGGTTTTCCGGCCTTCTCCGATTCTTATGACAAATGTTGCATAGTTCTATTGAATAACTTCTTTTTACACCATAAGGTATATCTTTTCATGATCAGCATAAACAGCCAGTCGATACCTCAGAGATATAAAAAAGATAGAGCTACCAAATTTGGAGACAACATGTAAACACTCGGTAGGCAGATGAAGTTTATTTTAAATGTTGCCCACGCCGCTTTCGCCTCTGTAAAACACTTTAAACTCATTCACAGCCACAATTATAGACATACAGCGTTTGGTGAAAATTTCATTAAGATCGAAAATAAACATGGAAGATATAAAATTAGGAAGGGTCAGTTTTCACAAATATTATTATTATTTTAAATATTATTTTAATGTATATTATTTCTCGTAATTTGCATACATCAAAATGAGATGATAGTTAAGTAGTGGAGAGTTGATCGAATGTTGGCAGTTATTATTAGGTCATGGATTTTAAAAAAATCATAACCTTTGCGTTTGTCCGAATATGCGTAACAGGCAGAAGAAGGCGTCTGCGACCCCATAAGCTATCTATATTCTTAATCCGCATCAACAGCCGAGTCGATATAGCCGTATCTGTCTGTCCGTCTGTCTGTATGAACATCGAGATCTCAGAGGCTATAAAAGCGAGAGCTACCAAATTTGAGGACAACATATACAAACTTAGTGGGCAGATCAAGTTTGATTTTGATTTTCGCCACGCGCCCTTCCGCCCCCGTAAATGAAAAAAAAAATACGATTTCCAAGCATTATGCTAAATCTAGAACGTTCAGTTTTAGCATACACAATACTAATCATCATCTTAATGATCTCTGATAATTTGGATACAATATGATAAAAGCCATAGAAGTCATTAACGAATTAATTTTATAAGGCGAAATCGGGTGCAACTACACCTGTTCAGCTAGTTGTCACTCAGTGACATAATGATGGTGTTCAATAAAAATAATGAAGTGCTACCAAGCTAATCATTTAGATCAAAATCAATTTCGTTATAATTTCTGGTATATTTTTAGTATATTTTCCAGAATATTTTTGAAAAATATAATATTTCGATGGTCGGTTTTTATTATTCTTCCAGCAAACTCGATAGTAGCTTTCTCACTTGTTTTACCCAATCGTGTGAATCGCTCCATCAATGCAGCGCTACGCGCTTATGTACGCACTGACCAAACTAAATTGGATCTGTATATAAGCAGCATCAATAGTGCGTTGCGAAACCATGTGCATCAATCCATTGAAGTTTCTCGCATTTTTGCTGTCTTCGGTCAGCATATGATAACACATGGATCCGACTACTAACTGCTCAGAAATCTTCAACAGTTTCAAGAAGGTGTAACTGCTTTGCAGCGATGTGACGAATTTCAGATGATACGCTCTGATATACAGAAGCACATGAATAAGGCAAATAACGAAAATCGTCGCACCTATGATCTGCGGACTCGCCCTAGGAAGTTTTCTTTAGGACAAGAAATGGTAAGTGCGATCAGACCGTTGTACGAGTTGGACGAGTTATTTAGTGCGAGGCTTCGACGGTCGGTGTTCTCCGTCTTTTGTCGCTGAAAAATAAAAACTAACAAATCTAATGTGGAAACAAATTAACGACTTTGAAATCAGTAGTCTAAACTACATGAATAACATGACAGACAGCTTGCGCCAAGTAACGCCAAAGAAAAAAATATATATATATATATATTTATAACTTGTGTTATGATAGTGCAAGTACTATTTGACTTAAATCAATAAGTGCCACGCGTAATAAGCTAAGCGAAAAATGAACAGCGCTCCAAAGAATGAGCGTAGAACCTCCGTAAATCCAAGAAACGCTTGTTACTCTCACTTCTCAACACGCAATATCGTTGAAGAAAGCAATTCAACAAAGTGCAACCCGGCTCTACTGACCGTCGATAGCAAGAGAGCGAGCTCTTGCTCACCCACTCTGCTCACCCCAACTCCTAACGGCCGCAGAGCAAAATCCAATGTCAACAAAAACCGTAAGCTTCGATAAGCAACAAGCGCTCCCGGCTATACAGACCGGTATGGATCGCTACATCCAGATTAAGCGTAACCTTAGTCCACTAAACACGTTTGGTAATTAACCAAAGATCAAGCGTACCAACAAAAGCAAAGACCAAACTAGGAGTTCCAATGATAACCTTTTTTCAATCTTAGCAGAGGCGGAGAACAAACAAGCAGAGCTGGGGCAGGAGACCCAAAAGAAACCAAAGCCCCCACCTATTTATATAAGGGAAAAAGCTCTAACGCCCTGGTCAACAAAATTTTTGCGTTGGTCGGGGACGATAATTTCCATGTTGTTCCGCTTATTAAAAAGGAACATCCACGAAACCAAAGTTCAAACGAAGTCCGAAGAACAGGACAGGAGGAAACAAAAAAGAACTTCTACATCTATTAACTAAAAAGCAGCAAGGGACTGCAAGTTGTACTAAAAGGAATCGAACCCGACGTCGCCCCCTCTGAGATTCAAGAAGCCCTAAAAGCCAAGGGCTTCTATGCCAAAAATGTCAGCAACATTATCAACAGGATTACAAAATCCGCAACCACTCTTCAAGGTCGAGCTCGAACCAGATAGCACAGCCTTAAAGAAAAACGAAGTGCACCCGATCTACAAGCTGCAGCTCTTACTGCATCGTAGGATCACCGTGGAAGAACCACAAAAATGCTCAAACTGTCACTTGTGGTGTAAGGTGTGACCCAGATCATCAAGTCCCACTCTAAGAGTTATTAAGATCATATGAAATGTATACTCGAAATTAGAAGTAGCGATAGTGCAATCGATGCTGCCCAGTTAGGTTAGCTTCGATCGAAGGATCATATTTCCGGTCACTTTGCGCCTATCCTTCTAAGAGGTAACACATCGACCGCATCAAATCAAGTTAAATACATACTTAATAAGTGCCATTGGCCTATAAATACTTGTAAAACCTTCAATAACCACTGTGAGAAACCATCACGATCCTTAGTTATCGTGTATGAGCTCGTATTAGAGCATAAATTATACACAATCCCATTGTAGTTATATTTCAATAGTAGTGTAGTGATATTACCGACAGAGCTTCAATAAAACTAAAGGCTTCTGCTTACGAATGTAATATATATTTATATTTAGACCAAAAGACTGAAATATAATGAAGCCTCTCATAGTCCTCCTTAACAAAGATGAATAACAATAAAGGAATGTAAAGCCTCTATTGGGCATCCATTCTTAATTATGGTCCAGCTTAAACACGAATGAATTATCCTTAGTGGTCTGTGAAACCTTTATATCCCGAATGCTCTGTCAAGCGACGGGTTATCTTTTGCAAGGCGAAGCTTACAACCTCTCTTGTCCCATTTCAGAAAATCCAGCTGACCTGGAAGTACTCACTCCTGGTCATTTTCTTTGGGGCAAAGCTAGCGTCACTATCGACGAGCCTGATGTGACTTATCCGAACGTCGGCCGAATGAATCTTGAACCTAGCACGGTTGTCACTTTTGTCAGCACCAGCTATCTATCGTCGTTACAGGAGCGAGGCAAGTGGCATTCATCGCATCCCAATCTGCAGACCGGAGTCATGGTGTTGCTGACGGATGACAATCAGCCGCCGCTAAAATGGCCTCTTGGACGCATCGAGAGCGCCATACCTGGAGCAGATGGAGTCGTTAGAGTCGTAAAGGTACGAACGACCAACGAATTGGTGAAGAGAGCCGTCTCCAATGTCGCAGTTCTGCCCATCGAGACCACATCTGTTGGAAGTCTTCAACTCCCAACGGGGGAGGATGTTCGCAGCAGACATCAACTTAGTCGCCGTTTCAAACATAGTATTAAATCATGTAACGAGTCATCGTTACCACTGTTGATGTAATGCGATACGATATTTCCAGTACTTCCAGCTGATCTAAACATATGTATGTGGGATAGTGTAAGTTGGTCACACTGATTCCACCAGCCCTAGACAACGGCAAGATCAACTAAACGCAGAGGATAGCGAATTCGGTCAGGCGAATTCGTGAACAAGCGTTTGCCCAGGCGCGACTTGAGTAGTTCATGTTCGGCCTGTGATGCGTAAGGTTGTGAGAGCGTGTACTCGACGACGTAGATGATTAACCTCCTTGAAGTTACAACGAAGCCACTTTCTAAGTTCAATTCAATTAAAATATGTATTTTCATTATTAAATAAATCATATCAACATACTATTAAATAAAAACCCCACATGTATATAAATAGCCGGCTCGCTGCACAACTCGCTCTCTAATCTATTTCTAATACTAATCAATTATATTCAATCGAACTGAAAAACCGACTCCGGAAAAAAGAAGGTGCAAGGCAAAAATAAAGTCTCGCGCCGTTTAATTTTAATAATTAATGTCGGCGACAATAATATTATTATTATTATTATTTTTATTATTATTATTATTTTTATTGTTATTGTTATTATTTTTATTATTATTATTATTAATGTTGTTATTATTATTATTATTATGATATCAAATTACCACTTAATTACTGAAAATGTAATGTTGTGTCATTGACCTTAGGCTACTGAAATTCTCGACTCCATTAAAAGATGATCCGATACGCATATATTTGCTTTCTACTTATTTGGTAAGGAAAGAATTGTAACAGTGTAGGCGACGCCTTGACTGGGGTTCCGGCTTTGACTTGTCGTCTTACTCTTAGCTTGGGTTTTGATCAGGGATTTTTTGCGCATAATTTAAGTAAGTGATATTATAAAACCTTCGATGTTATTACATAAATTTATTTTCCAAGTTCCCACTAGAATAACTCGTACTTTTATCGCTCCTTTTAAATTTTCTAAACCGTAATTGGGTTTTTCCGGACTTCTCCGATTCTTATAATAAATGTTGCATTATTTTATAGAATACCTCCTTTTTACCCCATAAGGTATATCTTTTCATGATCAGCATAAACAGCCAGTCGATATAGCCCTGTCTGTCTGACTGTCTATCTGTATGAACATCGATACCTCAGAGATATAAAAAGCTAGAGCTACCAAATTTGGAGACAACATGTAAACACTCGGTAGGCAGATGAAGTTTATTTTAAATGTTGCCCACGCCCCTTTCCACCTCTGTAAAACACTTTAAACTCATTCACAGCCACAATTATAGACATACAGCGTTTTGTTAAAATTTCATTAAGATCGAAAATAAACATGGAAGATATAAAATTACGAAGGGTCAGTTTTCACAAATATTATTTTAATGTATATTATTTCTCGTAATTTGAATTGTGTCAATGCATTTTTATCAAAATGAGATGGTAGTTGAGTAGTGGAGAGTTGATCGAATGTTAGCAGTTATTATTAGGTCATGGATTTTAAAATAATCATGACCTTTTGCGTTTGTCCGAATATGCGTAACAGGCAGAAGGAGGCGTCTGTGACGCCATAAACTATCTATATTCTTGATCAGCATCAACAGCCGAGTCGATATAGTCGTCTCTGTCTGTCCGTCAGTCTGTACGAACATCGAGATCTCAGAGACTATAAAAGTGAGTGCTAATAAACTTAGTGGAAAGATCAAGTTTGTTTTTGATTTTGGCCGACGATTTCCAAACACCATGCTAAAGCTACAACGTTCAGTTTTAGCATAGACAATACTAATCATCATCTTAATGATCTCTTATAATTTAGATACAATCGGACAAAAACCACAGAATTTATAACGAATTGATTTTAAAAGGCGAAATCGGGTGTAACTGCACCTGTTCTGCTAGTTGTCACTCAATGACATAATAATGGTGTTCAATAAATATAATGAAGTGCTACAAAGCTAAACATTTAGATCAAAATTAATTTCGGTATATTTTTTGGTATATTTTTAGTATATATTCCAGAATATTTTTGAAAAATATAACATTTCGATGGTCGCTGTTTATTATTCTTCCAACAAGTAAAATTGAGTGACGGGTATCTCACAGTCGAGCAAACTCGACAGTAGCATTCTCATTTGTTTTACCCAATCGTGTGAATCGCTCTATCAATGCCGCGCTACGCGCTTATGTACGCACTGACCAAACTAAATGGGATGTGTGTATAAGCAGCATCAATAGTGCGTTGCGAAACCATGTGCATCAATCCATTGGAGTTTCTCCGCATTTTGCTGTCTTCGGTCAGCATATGATAACACATGGATCTGACTACTAACAGCATCAAAAAGGTGAAACTCCTTTGCAGCGATGTGACGAATTTCAGATGATACTCTCTGATATACAGAAGCACATGATCTGCGGACTCGCCCTAGGGAAGTTTTCTTTAGGACAAGAAATGGTAAGTGCGATCAGACCGTTGTACGAGTTGGACGCGTTATTTAGTGCGAGGCTTCGTCGGTCGGTGTTCTCCGTCTTTAGTCGCTGAAAAATAAAAACTAACAAATCTAATGTGGAAACAAATTAACGACTTTGAAATCAGTAGTCTAAACTACATGAATAACATGACAGACAGCTTGCGCGAAGTAACGCCAAAGAAAAAAAAATATATATAAATATTTATAGCTTGTGTTATGATAGTGCAAGTACTATTTGACTTAAATGAACAAGTGCCACGCGTAATAAACTCGAAAAATGAATAGCGCTCAAAAGAATGAGCTTAGAACCTTCGTAAATCCAAGAAACGCTTGTTACTCTTACTTCTCAACACGCGACATAGTTGAAGAAAGCAATTCAACAAAGTGCACCCCGGCTCTACTGACCATCGATAGCAAGAGAGCTCTTGATCACCCACTCTGCTCACCCCAACTCCTACATCATGGAGCTACCAATGCCAAACCCCACCACCGCCGGCTTCTGTGGAAGAAGCTCCAACAACTAGCAGCGCTACAATTTCTGCAGTCGCAGCAAAAGCACCACCAACAACAAAATCAACTACCAATATTGCGAATTCGGTGCCAACGGCCGCAGAGCAAAATCCAATGTCAACAAAAACCGTTAGCTTCGATAAGCAACAAGCGCTCCCGGCTATACAGACCGGTATGGATCGCTACATCCAGATTAAGCGTAACCTTAGTCCACTAAACACGGTTGGTAATTAACCAAAGATCAAACGTACCAACAAAAGCAACGACCAAACTAGGAGTTCCAATGATAACCTTTTTCCATCTTAGCAGAGGTGGAGAACAAACAAGCAGAGCTTGGGCAGGAGACCCAAAAGAAACCAAAGCCCCCACCTATTTATTTTTATAGGGAGAAAAGCTCTAACGCCCTGGTCCACAAAATTTTGCTTTGGTCGGGGTCGATAATTTCCATGTTGTTCCGCTTATTAAAGGAACATCCACGAAACCAAGGTTCAAACGTAGCCCGAAGAACACTTCCGACCTGTGTCTAAGTACCTGGAGGAAACAAAAAGAACTTATACACCTACCAACTAAAAAGCAGCAAGGGCTTCTATGCCAAAAATGTTAGCAACAGTATCAACAGAAATAAAAAGCCGCTACCAGTCTTCAAGGTCGAGCTCGAATAGCTCGATAGCAAAGTGCACCCGATCTACAAGATGCACCCAATCTTCTTACTGCATCGAAGGATCACCGTGGAAGAACCACACAAACGCAATGGCCCTTTACAATGCACAAACTTCCAGGAGTATGGACACACAAAGACATACTGCACACAAAGAAGACCCCTTAAAGGGAAAAATGTGGCAACTGTGGAGGAAGCCATACGGCAAACTACAGAGGCTGTGCGGTCTACAAGGAGATGAAGAGTCGCATGTAAAGAGCGACAGCTACGCGTCAACAAAATACGCAAAATGCGTATTATATCCATGTGGAATACCAACGGCATTACCCAGCATAAACTGGAAATAACGCACTTCCTAAATGTAAATCAAATCGACGCCATGCTGCTGATATAACTTCCATATAAGAGGTTATACCTTCTACCACACAGATCATCCGGATGGCAAAGCCCACGGCGGAACCGGCATCCCTTGTTCAGAACCAGAACATGGTGATTCACTTGCTTGTAACACAACAGTCCAAATAATAAATGTGTAACTTACATACGTAAGTATTCCATGTGGAATACCAACGGCATTACACGGCATAAGCTGGAAATAATGCAATTCCTAAATGTAAATCACATCGACGCCATGCAGCTGGTTGGAACGCACCTCACAGGGTGATATAACTTTCATATAAGAGGTTATACCTTCTACCGCACAGATCATCCGGATGGCAAAGGCGGAACTGGCATCTTAATCAAAGAACGCATCAAACACCACTTTCACCAAAGGCTTGCAACAAATTATTTGCAAGCCACGTCCATAAATGTGCAGTCAGGAAACGGCAACATTTGCATTGCCGCTGTCATGGACTTCTACAACACACTGGGGATCGCTTCATAGCTGCAGGAAACTACAATGCCAAACATACGCACTGGGGACCACGCCTCGTGACCCCCAAGGGAAAGCAACTGTATAATACACTTATAAAAATGAGCAATAAATTGGACTACGTTTCTGCTGGTAGCCCCACATATTGACCAGCAGACCCCCGAAAGATCCCAGATCTAATTGATTTCGCGGTAACAAAAAACATCCCACGCGATCTAATAAGCGCCATGGCCCTACCGGATCTCTTATCCGACCACCCGCCTTTTTTGTTAATCCTTCTTCAAAGCCCAGAAATTACGGATCATCTCTATAGGCTGACGTCGCGTATCACTAAATGGATGAAATACAGAAAGTATGTGAGTTCCCACATTGAGCTAAGCCGCCCGCAAACTAAACCGGGCTCTGAAGCAAGATGCTGAAAATGCACACTAAAATATATTGAAAAAATTGAAACAAAGCATCCCTTGTGGAGGGCTCACCCAAATTTAAACTCTCCGATTGAAATCGTCACCCCGATAAGACATTCTTCAGGTTGCTGGATCCGCAGCGACAAAGACAGAGCCGAAACATTTGCCTTACATCTCAGAGGCGTCTTCCAGCCGAACCCCGAAGCAAATGCTTATGTTCTTCCGCAAATCCACTTCGCAACGGAATTAACGCCAACTTCATTTCGGCCGAACGAGATTACAAAAGTCATTAGGGAGCTAAAACCAAAAAAGGCTCCAGGCGGTGACCTAATAACTACAAAAATGAAAATGGAACTTCCGTACTGAGCTGTTGAGGTCATCTGTAAGCTCTTCAATGGAATCATAAGTCTTGGCTACTACCCAAGCATATGGAAAAAATCAAGTATAATAATGATATGAAGCCTGGAAAAGACCACACGATTCCGTCATCTTACAGACCAATAAGTTAAAAATGCCTTCTAACGCGCATAATACCATATATGGAAGCTCACAATATTATCCCAGCCCATCAATTTGGCTTCAGAGAAAAACACGGAACTATCGAGCAAGTTAAGAGAATAACATCAGAGATTCGCATCTGGCTCAAAGGTCTTATGCATAAAATTAAAACACACTTGCCTGGGTATACTCATAAACACCTTGAATCTTACCTCTATAACAGAGCTTTCGCAGTGAGGTGCAACACAACAATATCTGACAACTACACTATCGAGGCTGGAGTCCCACAAGGCAGCGTACTTGGGCCAACTCTATTCGACCTTTACACAGCGGATATTCCCACGAGTGACCGACTAACAACATCCACCTTTGCTGACGACACTGCGATCCTTAGCCGCTCCAGATACCCAGTCCGTCCGAGCAATAACCCAACTTGCCAAACATCTCATGGTAGTAGAAGTGGCTATCTGACTGGCTTATCAAAATAAACAAACAAAAGTGTAAACACATAACGTTTACTCTTAACAGACAAACTTGCCCTCCTCTTTGCCTGAATAGCATGTAGATCCCCCAAGTCAATGAAGTAACGTGTCTGGGCATCCACCTCGACAGACGTCTAACATGGCGTAGACATATCGAATGCAAGAAACTACACCTAAAGCTGAATGCCAGCAGCCTCCACTGGATTATAAACGCCCGATCGCCCTTGTGTCTGGACTATAACGTCCTGCTCTACTCTACTCTTAAGCCAATCTGGACGTATGGCTCCCAGCTTTGGGGTAACGCGAGCAGAACCAACATAGACATCATACAGCGCGCTAAATCAATGATCCTGAGAACTATCACTGGGGCACCATTGTATATTCGAAACCAAAACATCCACAGGGACCTCGGCATTCTCGCAGTAAAAGATGAAAAAGACAAGCAAAAAGCGTCCTACAATTAAAAACTCTCTGCCCACCCAAATCTCCTCGCACAGGTCTTGACTCGGGTTTCCAACCGATCCCGCCTGCAACGTCCCGACCTTCCAACCCAGCCATAATTTGTCAGGGCCATTTCTACTGTTCCGGTCTACATGATTGTTAGTTAGTATAAAATTTGATACACTTATTGTTAGTCTCGAAAATGAGAAGATTCAATAAATAAAAGCAAATTATAAAAAAAAACAAAAAAAAAAAAGAAGTGGTATAACGCAATTTCACACTTAGCAACCTGGCCGCAAATTATAATGCTAAACTTGCTACAGTGGGTGTGAAACCACGTGTGAAACATATCGTAGGCAATTCCTAAAGACTAAAATTAAACTTGTCGTGTAAGGTGTAGAGATGGGCATGGACTGTAATTTTTCGGCACGACCCAGCACGACACGAAAAATGAATTTTTTAATACGCACGATCAAAAATTTTCCAACACGACCCAACATGGTCCAACACGAATTTTTATACCCGCCTACCCAAAGGGTAGTATGGCTTGTGCCGACCGAAAATGTATGTAACAGGCAGAAGGAAGCATCTCCGACCCCATAAAGTATATATATTCTTGGTCAGCGTCAACAGCCGAGACGTATAGCCATGTCCGTCTGTCCGTCTGTCTGTCTGTATGAACACCTAGATCTCAGAGACTATAAGAGATAGAGCAACAAATTTTTCGCGCAGATCAAGTTTGTTTTTGATTTTGGTCATTTTTATACTATTATATAAATATAATATTTTGATGGTAAAATTGGGTGGCGGGTATCTCACAGTCGAGCAAACTCGACTGTAGCTTTCTTACTTGTTTATCCGATTGTAACCAAATTTTCAAATTCGCATATGGTGATTAGTATTGTGCGTACCAAAATTGAACATTCTAGCAAAAAAATTGACGCCTGTAATTCGGTTTTATTAAATTTACGGGGGCCGAAGGGGGCGTGGCCCAAATCAAAAACAAACTTGATCTGCGTCCAATAATTAAGCACACTTTTCCGAAAATTTGTCACTCTATCTCTTATGATATCTGTGATCTAGGTGTTCATACGGACAGACGGACATGGCTATGTCGTCTGGGCTGTTGATGCTGATCAAGAATATATATACTTTATGGGGTCGGAGATGCTTACTTCTGCCTGTTACATACATTTTCGGTCGGCACAAAGCCATAATACCCTTCTACCCTTTGGGTAGGCGGGTATAAAAATATGAAAGACTATCGTCAGTGTAAAAATGACGGTTAATGATTATTATTTTGACCCTATCGACGTGACGCAGCAACAGAGTCGTTTTACCGTGCCGAGTGCATTTTACGGAAAACTGCTGGCAGTATATTGTCAGACTAAACAGACTTGCGGTCATATCTTAACAGGCGGTAGCCACCACTGCGCGCCATGTGCCATACAAGTGCGACATAAGCTTGCCTACTAATTAGGCATCGCGAGCGCAACGTGAGCCTCATATAACCAAGTGCCATACAAGTGCACCAATAGCTTGCTTACTCCTTGAGCATCGCGAGCGCAGCGTGGGCCTCATATTACCACTATTACCTGACTTACACGTACATACACCACATTTTGCAACACGTGGTCATCAAACACTGATACCCCATCTCTCCCGGATTACGTCCCATTGCTCCCTTGTGGGCAACCCAATTTCGATCGTCGCGGGATTTCTTACCTAATTCTGCAGTATTATAATTGACATTCTTGTATATTATTAATTAATTGTTATAAACATTGGAAAGAGTATCGAACGTCAATTAATATCCGAATAGTTTTTCATATCGACGGGTGTGCAAAAGGTTGTTTGTTGCAATTATTTTAATTCGTCCCTACAGCTTCATCGTTCAACAGGCCTGCTAACACCGATGGACACTGCAGTAAGTACGGCATAGCCGCATACAACCATCCAAGTAGCAGCTGATTTTCGCGAACCCGATCTCGTAAGAAACGTAGTTATATTTAGACTAAAAGACTTTGAAATATAATGAAGCATCTCATAGTCCTCATTAAGAAAGATGAATAACAATAAAGAAATGTAATGCCTCTATTGGGCATCCTTAACTCTTACATCGCATCGCGTCTGATTTCTTAAGTAAGGTCCAGCTTACACACGAATGAATTAGCCTTAGTAGTCTGTGAAACCTTTATATCCCGAATGCTCTGTCAATCAACGGGTTATCTTTTGCAAGGCGTAGCTTACAACATCTCTTGTCCCATTTCAGAAAATCCAGCTGACCTGGAAGTACTCACTCCTGGTCATTTTCTTTGTGACTCATCTGAACATCGGCCGCTTGAATTTTGAACCTAGCACGGTTGTCACGTTTGTCAGCACCAGCTATCTATCGTCGTTACAGGAGCGAGGCAAGTGGCATTCATCGCATCCAAATCTGCAGACCGGAGTCATGGTGTTGCTGACGGATGACAATCAGCCGCCGCTAAAATGGCCTCTTGGACGCATCGAGAGCGCAATATCTGGAGTATAGTATATATAGTATATATAGTATAGATTCGTGAAGGTACGAACGACCAAAGAATTGGTGAAGAGAGCCGTCTCCAATGTCGCAGTTCTGCCCATCGAGACCACATCGGTTGGAAGTCTTCAACTACCAACGAGGGGATGATGTTCGCAGCAGACATCAACTTAGTCGCCGTTTCGAACATAGTATTAAATCATGAATAGTCTATCATTACCACTGTTGATGTAATGCGATACGATATTTCCAGTACTTCCAGCTGATCTAAACATATGTATATAAATAGCCGGCTCGCTGCACAACTCGCTCTCTATTCTATTTCTAATACTAATACTATTATTATTATTATTATGATATCAAATTTGTAGGACATTAGGCTACTGAAATTCTCGACTCCATTAAAAGATGATCCGATACGCATATATGCTTTCTACTTCTTTGGTAAGGAAAAAATTGTAACAGTGTAGGCGACGCCTTGACCGGGGTTCTGGTTTTGACTTGACGTCTTACTCTTAGCTTGAGTTAACTGGGATGTTTTGAGTATAATTTAATTAAGTGATATTATAAAACCTTCGATGTTGTTACATAAATTCATTTTCCAAGTTCCCACTAGAATAACTCGTACTTTTATCGCACCTTTTAAATGTTCTAAACCGTAGTAGGGTTTTTCCGGACTACTCCGATACTTATTTTAAATGTTGCATAATTTTATTGAATAACTTCTTTTTACGCCGTAAGGTATATATTTTCTTCATCAGTATAAACAGCCAGTCGATATAGCCCTGTCTGTCTGACCGTCTATCTGTTTGAACATCGATATCTCAGAGCCTATAAAAAGCTAGGTAGGCAAATTAAGTTTATTTTAAATGTTGCCCACGCCCCTTTCCGCCTCTGTAAAACACTTAAAACTCATTCACAGCCACAATTATAGACATACAGCGTTTGGTAAAAGTTTCATTAAGATCGAAAATAAACATGGAATATATAAAATAAGGGTCAGTTTTCACAAATATTATTTCAAAGTATATTATTTCTCGTAATTTGAATTGTGCCAATGTATTTTTACCCACATACATCAAAATGAGATGGTGGTTGAGTAGTGGAGAGTTGATCGAATGTTGGCAGTTATTATTAGGTCATGGATTTTAAAATAATCATGACCTTTTGCGTTTGTACGAATATGCGTAACAGGCAGAAGGAGGCGTCTGTGACCCCATAAACTATCTATATTCTTGATCAGCATCAACAGCCGAGTCGATATAGTCGTATCTGTCTGTCCGTCTATCTCTATGAACATCGAGAGACTATAAAAGCTAGAGCTACCAAATTTGGAGACAACATGTACAAGCTTAGTGGGCAGATCAAGTTTGTTTTAGATTTTGGCCACGCGCCATTCCGTCCCCGTAAATCGAAAAAAACGATTTCCAAGCATTATTCTAAGACTAGAACGTTCCGTTTCGGCTTACACAATACTAATCATCATCTTAATGATCTCTGATAATTTGGATTCAATCGGACAAAAACCACAGAAGTTATTAAAGAAATTATTTTATAAGGCGAAATCGGGTGCAGCTGCACCTGTTCAGCTAGTTGTCACTCACTGATATAATAAATATATTGAAGTGCTACCAAGCTAATCATTTCGAACTAAATTAATTTCGGTATATTTTTTGGTGTATTTTTAGTATATTTTCTGGTATATTTTTGAAAAATATAATATTTCGATGGTCGCTTTTTATTATTCTTCCAATAAGTAAAATTGAGTGACAGGTATCTCACAGTCGAGCAAACTCGACAGTAGCTTTCTCATTTGTTTTATCGTGTGAATCGCTCCATTAATGCGCTTATGTACGCACCGACCAAACTAAGTGAGATCTGTATATAAGCAGTACCAATAGTGCGTTGCGAAACCATGTGCATCAATCCATTGGAGTTTCTCCGTATTTCGCGGTCTTCGGTCATTTATCCGACTACTAACTACTCAGAAATCTTCAACAGCTTTAAGAAGGTGAAACTGCTCTGCAGTGATATGACGAATTTTAGATAATATGCTCTGATATACAGAAGCACATGAATAAGGCATATAACGAAAATCGTCGCACCTATGATCTGCGGACTCGCCCTAGGAAGTTCTCTTTATGACAAGCAGTGGTAAAACGCAATTTCACACTTAGCAACCTGGCTGCAATTTATAATGCTAAACTTGCTACAGTGGGTTTTTTTTTTATTATTTCAAAATAACAGTATAGATAATGCAATATTAATTAGTACTAGGGAGAAAAGAAAATGGGTGGGGGTTAGTTGTGGCCCTGGGGAAGCTCGTGGAACTGCCGCTAAGTAATGCTTCTCCAGCTACCAGGGCGGGACTTTAGTTGCCAGATTCTGAAGCTCTCCTGTCTCGCTCCAGCGAGCGCAGAAGGGTCATGGCTCTGGTTGCGAAATGTACAAACCATTGACCAACATTCGTCGCTGGCCCTGAATTGAATTGAATGCATTTTTGACGTCCAGCGTCATTATTATACAATATTCCTTACCTCCGCCGCGCCATCTGCTGCCCTCGATGGCGGCCTTAGATGTGTCCGTGACCATTTTGATGGCGTCCACCGTAGAACGAGCCTTCCGAAATCCGAATTGTCTGGGCGAAAGGTTGCCAGCTTGCCTAATTGCTTCCTCCAATCTATTGCAGATTATCCTCTCCAATAGCTTGCCTGCCGTGTCGATGAGGCATATGGGTCTGTACGAGGAGGGTAGCTCCGGGGGCTTCTCTGGTTTAGGAATAAGTACCATGTTCTGGATTTTCCACCTACTGGGGAAAACGCCTTCTCTGATGTATCTCCCAAAGACCAGCGCAAAGTCACTAGGCCGCAGGTGCACAGCAAGATTTGTTTGGTATCTTGTCCGGGCCCTGGGCTCTTGAATCCTGAATTCCTGCTACTGCGGCCGCTAACTCCGTTATTGATACCTCGGGGGCATCGCTGAATAATTGTGGGATAACTTCTCCGTCCGATTCGAAGGGGGATGGCGATCCCAGAAGTGTCCAGTGATTAAAATCCTCATCGTTTCCGTGTCTTTCCGTCCAGACGATTTCAGCGACATAAGCTTTTTCATGGCCAGCTTGTACGCCAGAACCCATACGTCGTGTTCGCGTCGACGCACAGCTCCAGAAAACGGGCTGTCTTGCTATTCTTTATGGCTTTCTTGAGTTAGCGTCTCCGGACACAGTAATCCTGCCTTCTTGCATCCCAGTCAGAACGGCCTCTGGCGCGCTGTAGTATACGCCTAGCCTTCTCGCCTCCACGATGTCCTCCATCCACCAGTAAACGGGCTTCCTATGCTGGCTTGGTGCCCTCCTCTGCTGCATGCCAGCATTGCATGCTCCGGTGATATAATCCATGAGAGCTTCTGCTCCTTGCTCTGCGCTTCCTCCAATGTCAATCCGTCGAATGATTCTATAAAGGCCGCTTGGTTTAAGGTGTTGGCCTGTACGCATTGCGGGCGTGACCCAGCCCCACTACAATGTCATTATGATTACTAGCCGTATAGACATCGCTGATGCCTGCGGCCAGAGCAAACAGCTGGAGAATGTTAGGTCGATGATGGACCCCATTCCCGCTCTCGTGAAGGTGTGATGCCTTCCTCTATTAAGCAATGCCACGTCCAGTGAGGCAAAAACTTCCAGGAGTGCGCGTCCTCTTGCTTTCGTAGATGCGCTTCCCCATTCCTCCGACCATGCGTTGAAATCTCCTGCGATTATAACTCGATGTCTATCCCTTGCATCCTCGGCGATGTCCTCCAGAATCCCAATGACCTCCCGTAACTGTAGGCTAGGAGCCAAATAGCAGCTGTACAGCCAGACGTCTCCCAATTTCCCTCGCACGAATCCTTTCGAGGAGCGAATTTGATCCAGGTCGGGCTGCCGAGTGTCGCATATCCATATCGCTGCCCGTCCCCTCGTATCAGCCGCATACCTGGCGTCTTGCACCGGCTTGTATGGCTCGCTCAGCAGCGCCACATCCACTGACCGTTCGCGAACTGTTTGGCGGAACAGACTGTGAGCGGCTACGCAGTGGTTCAGGTTAAGCTGAAATATTGTTAACGTTTACTTGCCTTGGCTGAAGATGCCCTTGTTGCCAACGGACATCTCCTACTTTCCACGTGGTGCGCGATATCTTTCCTTTTTTCGCTGCGCAAATGAAGCATTTGGCCTCCATGTCGCAGCTGGATGCTTTGGGGTCTTTCTGTCCGCAGCGTAAACAGCAGTCCGTTCTGTTTACCGCATTCTTACAGGCGCTGGCTAAGTGTCCAAGCTCCAGGCACCTGTAGCACCTTCTCCTCCGTTGTCTCTCGCGGACCCTGCGTCTCGTCCATCCGATCCGCAGTTTTCCCTCACTAAGGACCCGCTTTGCCGAAGATACCGGTAGACTTACTACTGCTACCTGAAGGCCCTCGAAGCCCGGGCGAAGGCACTTGACGCAGTCTACTCCTAGCGTCTCTTCTTCGAAGGCTAAGTGGCCAAGCAGTCGATATCCCTTATCCAATGGCTATTTCCTGCGACATCGCCTTGACCTTTGCCTGGTCTCCGAGTGTCCCTTTTATGTCCTCCTTCATCTTCTGTATGGTGTCCTTACATTTTCCGTCGAGTTCCAAGAGAAGGCCGTCTCCTACTGTTTTGCGCACTCGGCGCATGTGCTCGCTTACGCTATGGAGCTTCCCATCTTCGCGTATCGTGACCAATCGAAGAATGTCGCTGTACGATTTGCCGTCCCCTGGCTGGATGAGGATGGCATCCGTCCTGTGCTTCCATTGAGGCTGTTTACTGGCCGGCTGTGTCCTCATAGGTTCCAATATCCGATCCGTGGTTTCGCGATCCTTACCCTTTCTCGCCTGCGGGACAGCGCCAGCATCGCCAGCTGCCTTGGGGCCTGGTTTGCTGCGAGGACCCGGCTCGAGGTTTTGGGTCCGCCGGCTATGCTGGAGTGAAGTCTGGTCCCAACGATCGGGTTCGCTGACTTGCCTCTCGTCTGCTGGGATTTGGCTGCTGGGCTCTTCTCCGTGTCCACGCTCCTGTAGTCGGGACTCTCCGATAGTCTAGAGTTGAGCTCTCCATGAAGCTCCTTCATGCGGGTTAGCTTGTCCCTTCTGTCCTGGTTGATGTGGCGTGCTGCGTTTGGCTTGAATATCTCGATGAGTTCCTCTATTAGGCTGCCTAGATCCTCCGATATTTGGGCAAGAGAGCGACTCGTCCTCGAGTCGAGCTGCTTGGCGTTTTTATGTCACCCGCTGGTGCGGGGAACTCGAACGGCGGCACGGTCGCCCGGGAAGGGCTGAAGCTGGGCCGCCACCTGGGGGGTTCTCATCATCCTCGGCTGCAGAAGAAATTTCGACAGCAGCTCGGCTTCTGCCCGCTCGGTCGCTGCCTCCTCGCACATGTTTCGTCTAGTGGGGCGTATACCACCCCGACTTGGTACCCCAAGACCCTTAATCCTGTGATCCTCCTTGGCTGCCCTTCAACGAATGAGATAACTGAAGGCAGCTCCCTAGCGTATGCACCAGTTGACTTATGGTTAGAGAAGCGTAAAAGTATGCAATACTTTTGGAGACTTTTCTAAGCCGAAGGCAAGTTAAGCACCGGTTTGTGTCTCGGATGATCAGGTGGTCAGGTGTTTGCTGATTCGAGCTCCACTTGTACAGCTGCTTGGCTCATGGCGCTAATTTTTCACGGATTAATTGTGAATTCCTTTGGGGCTCCTGTGGACAATAAGAAAAAAAAAAGGAATTTTCTCGCTATAGCAACGGCGATGCGGCGCAATATCACAAGGTAAGTGGTCTGCGCCAAGCAATGGTCAATCTACACTGGATGTGAAAGCAGGTGTAACACATATCGTAGGCAATTCCTTATACCTACTCGAAGATATGACTTTTATTGTAGCCTTAGTAAAGACTAAAATTAAACTTGTAGTGTAAGCTGTGAACCAGATCATCAAGTCCCACTCTAAGCGTTATTGAGATCATATGAAATATATACTCTACGCGTTAGTGAGATAATATGAAATGTACACTCTATGCTTTATCGAAATTGGGAGTAGCGATCGTGCAATCGATGCTGCCCTGTTAGGTTAGCTTCGATCGAAGGATCTTATTTCCGATCACTTTGCGCCTATCCTTCTAAGAGGTAACACATCGACCGCATCAAATCCAGTTAAATATATATAGTGCAGCATCGGCCTATAATTACTTGAAAGAACTTCAATAACCACTGTGAGAAACCACCACGATCCTTAGTTATCGTGTATGAGCTCGTATTAGAGCATAAATTATACACAATCCCAACGTAGTTACCGAAAGTGATATTTCAATAAAAACAAGTAAGAAAGCTACAGTAGAGTTTGCTCGACTGTGAGATACCCGCCACCCAATTTTACTATTAAAATATTATATTTATATAATAGTATAAAAATATACTGAAAAAATACTAAAAAAATATACTAAAAATACCAAAATAATATATCAAATTTTCTTTGTTCGAAGTTATTAGCTTGGCGGCACTTTAGTTGGTTTATTGAACACCATTATTATCGCGGAGTGTCATAGCAACTAGCTAGGCAGCACTAGCAGTTGCACGTGGTAACGCCTTATAAAAGTAATATCTTAATAACTTCTGTGTTTTTTATCAGATTGTATCGCAGAGATCATTAGGATAGTGATTAGTATTGTGCGTACCAAAATTGAACGTTCTAGGTTTAAAACGACGCTTGCAATTCTGTTTTATTCGATTTACGGGGGCGGGAGGGGGCGTGGCCAAAATCAAAAACAAACTTGATCTGCGTGCAACAAAAGACATACTGTCGCGAAAAATTTGTTGCTCTATCTCTTATAGTCTCTGAGATCTAGGTGTTCATACGGACAGACGGATAGACGGACATGCCTATATCGTCTCGGCTGTTGACGCTGACCAAGAATATATATACTTTATGGGGTCGGAGATGCTTCCTTCTGCCTGTTACATACATTTTCGGTCGGCACAAAGCCATAATACCCTTCTACCTTTTGGGTAGGCGGGTATAAAAATACTAAACAATTAAGAAAGCTACAGTCGAGTTTGCTCGTGCAACAATAAGACATACTGTCACGAAAAATTTGTTGCTCTCTCTCTTACAGTCTCTGAGATCTAGGTGTTCATACGGACAGACGGACATGGCTATATCTTCTCGGCTGTTGACGCTGATCAAGAATATATATACTTTATGGGGTCGGAGATGCTTCCTTCTGCCTGTTACATACATTTTCGGTCGGCACAAAGCCATACTACCCTTCTACCCTTTGGGTAGGCGGGAATAAAAACTTGAAAGACTATCGTCAGTGTAAAGATTTTTTTTTTTTTTTTTTTTTATTATACTTTGCTTTTATTTATTGAATCTTCTCATTTTTGAGACTAACAATAAGTGTATCAAATCTTATACTATAACCTAGCTAACAGTCATGTAGACTGGAACATTAGAAATGGCCCTGACAAATTATGGCTGGGTTGGAAGGTCGGTACGTTGCAGGCGGGATCGGTTGGAAACCCGAGTCAAGACCCTTGCGAGGGGATTTGGGTGGACAGAGAGTTTTTCATAATAGGACGCTTTTTGCTTGTCTATTTCATCTTTTACTGCGAAAATGCCGAGGTCCCTGTGGATGTTTTGGTTTCGATTATACCATGGTGCCCCAGTGATAGTTCGCGGGATCTTTGATTGAGCGCGCTGTATGATATCAATGTTGGTTCTGCTCGCGTTCCCCCAAAGCTGGGAGCCATACGTCCAGATTGGCTTAAGAGTGGAGTTATAGAGCAGGACCTTATAGTCCAGGCACAAGGGCGATCGGGCGTTTATAATCCAGTGGAGGCTGCTGTCTTTTAGTTTTAGTTGTAATTTCTTGCATTCGATATGTCTACGCCATGTTAGACGTCTGTCGAGATGGATGCCGAGATACGTTACTTCGTTGACTTGGGGGATCTGCGTGCTATTCAGGCAGAGCGGAGGGCAAGTTTGCCTGTTAAGAGTAAACGTTATGTGTTTACACTTTTGTTCATTTATTTTGATACGCCAGTCAGATAGCCACTTCTCGACTACCATGAGATGTTTGGCGAGTTGGGTTGATGCACGGACTGGGCATCTGGAGCGGCTAAGGATCGCAGTGTCGTCAGCAAAGGTGGATGTTGTTAGTCGGTCACTTGTGGGAATGTCCGCTGTGTAGAGGACGAATAGAGTTGGCCCAAGTGCGCTGCCTTGTGGGACTCCAGCTTCGATAGTGTAGTTGTCGGATATTGTTGTGTTGCATCTCACTGCGAAGGCTCTGTTGTAGAGGTAAGATTCAAGGAGTTTATGAGTGTACCCAGGCAAGTGTGTTTTAATTTTATGCATAAGACCTTTGAGCCAGACGCGGTCAAATGCTTGAGATACATCGAGGAATATCGCGCTGCAGTATTCTCTAAGCTCGAAGGCTGTGCGAATCTCTGATGTTATTCTGTTAACTTGCTCGATAGTACCGTGTTTTTTCTCTGAAGCCAAATTGATGGGCTGGGATAATGTTGTGAGCTTCCATATATGGTATTATGCGCGTTAGAAGGCATTTTTCGAAAAGTTTGGACAGGCATGATAATAAACTTATTGGTCTGTAAGATGACGGGATCGTGTGATCTTTTCCAGGCTTCGGTATCATTATTATAATTGATTTTTTCCATTTACTTGGGTAGTAGCCGAGACTTATGATACCATTGAAGAGCTTACAGATGACCTCAACAGCACAGTACGGAAGTTCCATTATCATTTTTGTAGTTATTAGGTCCTGGCCTGGAGCCTTTTTGGTTTTAGCTCCCTAATGATTTTTGTAATCTCGTTCGGCCGAAATGAAGTTGGCGTTAATTCCGTCTCGGAGTGAATTTGCGGAAGAACATGTGCATTTGCTGAGGGGTTCGGCTGGAAGACGCCTCTGAGATGTAAGGCAAATGTTTCGGCTCTGTCTTTGTCGCTGCGGGCCCAGCAACCTGAAGAATTTCTTATTGGGGTTACGGTTTCAGTCGGAGAGCTTAGATTTGGGTGAGCCCTCCACAAGGGATGCTTTGTACTAGTTGGCGATAGTTTTTCTATATATTTTAGTTGTGCGTTTTCAGCATCTTGCTTCAGAGCCCGGCTTAGTTTGCGGGTGGCTTCATTAAGCCGTTGCTTTGAGCATGGTGACCTGCTGGTTTGCCACGCCCGTCGCAGACGCTTTTTTCCAGAACCAGCTGTTCAATTTGCAGGCTGGTTTTGAACGTCTTAATTTTCACATCCTTCCCTTTTTGGTGTTGAGATCCTGGCTGCTGTGACGAGTACCTCTTCCAGCGCGGCGGTAGAGTAGTCGATGTCCGATTTGATATTTAGTTGAGGAGTTAGCTCAATGTGGGAACTCACATACTTTCTGTATTTCATCCAGTTGGTGTTGTGCGACGTCAGCCTATGGGGGTGGTCCATAGTTTCTGGGCTTTGAAGAAGGGTTAACAACAAGGGCGAGTGGTCGGATGAGAGATCCGACAGGGCCATGGCGCTTATAAGATCGCGTGGGATGTTTTTCGTCACCGCGAAATCAATTAGATCTGGGATCTTACTGGGGTCTGCAGGCCAATATGTGGGGCTACCAGGAGAGACGTAGTCCAATTTATTGCTCACTTTTATAAGTGCGTTATACAGTTGCCTTCCCTTGGGGGTCACGAGGCGTGATCCCCAGTGCGTGTGTTTGGCATTGTAGTCTCCTGCAGCTATGAAGCGATCCCCCAGTGTGTTGTAGAAGTCCATGAATTGACCTTCAGAGATAGTAAATCGAGGTGGGCAGTAGACAGCGGCAATGCAAAGCTTGCCGTTTCCTGACTGCACATTTATGGACGTGGCTTGCAGGTAATTTGTTGCAAACCTTTGGTGAAAGTGGTGTTTGATGCGTTCTCTGATTAAGATGCCGGTTCCACCGTGGGCTTTCCCATCCGGATGATCTGTGCGGTAGAAGGTATAACCTCTTATATGGAAGTTATATCTCCCTGTGAGGTGCGTTTCAACCAGCAGCATGACGTCGATGTGATTTATATTTAGGAATTGCGTTATTTCCAGGTTATGCCGTGAAATGCCGTTGGCATTCCACATAGATATACGTAGGTTAGACATTTATTATTTGGACTGTTGAGCTACAAGCAACTGAATCACCATGTTCTGATTCTGAACAAGGGTTTGCATAGTTGTTTTCATGAATGACATGAGTTCCATCATACTTTGTTGCATGGTATACATCATAGATTCCAAATTGCTTTGCGGCTGCTGAGTGTTTTCTGAGTGTGGCTGAAGTGGATTTTCCATGCCTGATCGTAGTGCTTCGGCGTATGAGAAGCCCTTAGTGGTATTTAGTGGACCGAATGATGATCTGGCTGCCTTGGCGAAAAATACGTCTGGCGTACTTTTTGAGTTATAATACACATTTTGCGTATTTTGTTGACGCGTAGCTGTCGCTCGTTGCATGCGACTCTTCAGCTCCTTGTAGACCGCACAGCCTCTGTAGTTTGCCGTATGGTTTCCTCCACAGTTGCCACATTTTTTCTTTAAGGGGTCTTCTTTGTTTGCGGGGCAGTTTACGGAGTTGTGGAAGTCTCCGCAGACTACGCAGACTGCCCGAAGTGTGCAGTATGTCTTTGTGTGTCCATACTCCTGGCAGTTTGTGCATTGAAGAGGGCCGATGCGTTTGTGTGGTTCTTCAACGGTGATCCTTCGATGCAATAAGAGCTGCAGCTTGTAGATTGGGTGCACTTCGTTTTTCTTTAAGGCTTTGCTATCTGGTTCGAGCTCGACCTTGAAGAGTGGTTGCGGTTTTTTATTCCTGTTGATAATGTTGCTGACATTTTTGGCATAGAAGCCCTTGGCTTTAAGGGCTTCTTGAATCTCAGAGGGGGCGACGTCGGGTTCAATTCCTTTAAGTACAACTTGCAGTCCCTTGCTGCTTTTTAGTTGGTAGGTGTAGAAGTTCTTTTTTGTTTCCTCCAGGTACTTAGACACAGCTCGGAAGTGTTCTTCGGACTTCGTTTGAACTTTAGTTTCGTGGATGTTCCCTTTAATAAGCGGAACAACATGAAAATTATCGTTCCCGACCAGCGCAACAATTTTGTTGACCAGGGCGTTAGAGCTTTTTCCCTTATATAAATAGGTGGGGGCTTTGGTTTCCTTTGGGTCTCCTGCCCCAGCTCTGCTTGGTTGTTCTCCGCCTCTGCTAAGATGGAAAAACGGTTATCATTGGAACTTCTAGTTTGGTCGTTGCTTTTGTTGGTACGGTTAATCTTTGGTTTATTACCAACCGTGTTTACTGGACTAAGCTTACGCTTAATCTGAATGTAGCGATCCATACCGGTCTGTATAGCCGGGACCGCTTGTTGCTTATCGAAGCTTACGGTTTTTTGTTGACAATGCAATTTGCTCTGCGGCCGTTGGCACCGAATTCGCAATATTGGTAGTTGGTTTTGTTGTTGGTGGTGCTTTTGCTGCGACTGCGGAAATTGTAGCGCTGCTTGTTGTTGGAGCTTCTTCCATAGAAGCCGGCGGTGGTGGGGTTGGGCATTGGTAGCTCCATGATGTAGGAGTTGGGGTGAGCAGAGTGGGTGAGCAAGAGCTCGCTCTCTTGCTGTCGACGGTCAGTAGGGCCGGGTTGCAATTTGTTGACTTGCTTTCTTCAACGATATCGCGTGTTGAGAAGTAAGAGTAACAAGCGTTTCTTGGGTTTAGGGAGCTTCTACGCTCATTCTTTGGAACGCTGCTCATTTTTTGAGCTTATAACGCGTGGCACTTATTAAATTAAGTCAAATATACACTTGAACAATCATAACACCAGTTATAATTATATATATTTTTCTTTGGCGTTACTTCGCGCAAGCTGCCTGACAATTGTTATTCATGTAGTTTAGACTACTAATTTCAAATTCGCTACTTTTTCTCCACTTTGATTTGTTAGTTCTTATTTTCACCGACAAAAGGCGGAGAACACCGACCGACGAAGCCTCGCACTAAAAAACGCGTCCAACTCGTACAACGGTCTGATCGCGGGTCAGTGTAAAGATGACGGTAAATGATTAATATTTGGACCCTATAGACGTGACGCAGCAACAGAGTCGTTTTACCGTGCCGAGTGCGGCATAAGCTTGCCTGCTCCTTAGGCATCCCGAGCGCAACGTGAGCCTCAGATCACCACGTGCAATACAAGTGCAACATCAGCTTGCTTGTTCCTTGAGCATCGGGATTTCTTACCTAATTCTGCAGTATTATAATTGACATTCTTGTATATAATTAATTAGTTGTTATAAACATTGGAAAGAGTATCCAACGTCAATTAATATCCGAATAGTTATTCATATCGACGGGTGTGCAAAAGGTTGTTTGTTGCAATTATTTAAATTCGTCCCTTCAACAGGCGTGCTGACCCCGATGGACATTGCGATGGACATCCAAGTAGCAGCTGATATTCGTGAACCCGATCTCGTAAGAAACATACTTATAACCGCGAGTGTATATTAATTCATGTTTCGATTACCGACAGCTCCAATAAAACTAAAGCCTTCTGCTTACGACCAAAATAATGAAGCATTTCATAGTCCTCCTTAACAAAGATGAATAACAATAAAGAAATGTAATCTATTGGGCATCCTTGACTCTTACATCGCATCGCGTCTGATTTCTTAAACACGAATGAATTAGCCTTAGTAGTCTTTAAAACCTCCATATTCCGAATGCTTTGTCAAGCAACGCATATGTAGAGAGAGCTAGAACCCACCCCGCTGCCCTGCGCATGTTTTAGACAGAGCCAGCTCCCTAACCGTGTTCTCGCGTAACTTACAGAATGACACCCAACTAGAGGGCCCGATAAGCAGCAGATTACCTTCTATGAGACGAAGCTCACAGAACGGCGTTCAGCCAGGGGACCCAGAAAGCAGTGAGTTATCTTTTGCAAGACGTAGCTTACAACCTCTCTTGTCCCATTTCAGAAAATCCAGCTGACCTGGAAGTACTCACTCCTAGTCAATTTCTTTGGGGCAAAGCTAGCGTCACTATCGTCGAGCCTGATGTGACTCATCTGAACGCCTGAAGCGTTGGCAGCACGGTTGTCACTTTTGTCAGTACCAGCTATCTATCGTCGCTACAGGAGCGAGGCAAGTGGCATTCATCGCATCCCAATCTGCAGACCGGAGTCATGGTGTTGCTGACGGATGACAATCAGCCGCCGCTAAAATGGTCTCTTGGTCGCATCGAAAGGTATCTTGGACGCATCGCCAGGTATGGACCTGGAGCAGATGGAGTCGTCAGAGTCGTGATGGTAGGAACGACCAACGAATTGGTGATGAGAGCCGTCTCCAATGTCGCTGTTCTGCCCATCAAGACCACATCTGTTGGAAGTCTTCAACTCCCAACAGGGGGACGATGTTCGCAGCAGGCATCATCTTAGTTGCCGTTTCAAACATAGTATTAAATCATGTAATGAGTCATCGTTACCACTGTTGATGTAATGCGATACGATATTTCCAGTACTTCCAGTTGATCTAAACATACAATGTATATAAATAGCCGGCTCGCTGTAAACTCGCTCTCTATCCACGACACAGGAAAAAATAAAGTGCAACACAAAATAAAGTCTCGCGCCGTTTAATTTTTAATAATGAATTAAAAAAATAATTTTATTATTTGTTCACTAAACCATATATCAGACTGCTAAACTTTCTATCTTTAGTAAACCATCGTAACACACCGCTATACCAAATTTGTTCAATACATAACGCACTGCTAAACTTTATTTGTTCAATAAACCACATAACAAAAGGAAAGGTAATGCAAAACAGCATCTCCTCGAAAGAATATTATTATTATTATTATTATTATTATTATTATTAATATAAATATAAATATAAATATAAATATAAATATAAATATAAATATAAATATAAATATAAATATAAATATAAATATAAATATAAATATAAATATAAATATAAATATAAATATAAATATAAATATAAATATAAATATAAATATAAATATAAATATAAATATAAATATAAATATAAATATAAATATAAATATAAATATAAATATAAATATAAATATAAATATAAATATAAATATAAATATAAATATAAATATAAATATAAATATAAATATAAATATAAATATAAATATAAATATAAATATAAATATTATTATTATTATTATTATTATTATTATTATTATTATTATTATTATTATTATTATTATTATTATTATTATTATTATTATTATTATTATTATTATTATTATTATTATTATTATTATTATTATTATTATTATTATTATTATTATTATTATTATTATTATTATTATTATTATTATTATTATTATTATTATTATTATTATTATTATTATTATTATTATTATTATTATTATTATTATTATTATTATTATTATTATTATTATTATTATTATTATTATTATTATTATTATTATTATTATTATTATTATTATTATTATTATTATTATTATTATTATTATTATTATTATTATTATTATTATTATTATTATTATTATTATTATTATGATGATTATTAATTGAGTGTTTTTTCACTTGTTTTACCCAATCGCGCACTGACCGAACTAACTGGGATCTGTATATAAGCAGCATCAATAGTGCGTTGCGAAACCATATGCATCAATCTATTGGAGTTTCTCCGTATTTCGCTGTCTTCGGTCAGCGCATGATTACACATGCATCAGACTACTAACTGCTCAGAAATCTTCAACAGCTCTAAGAAGGTGAAACTGCTCTGCAGTGATGTGACGAATTTCAGATGATACCCTCTGATATACAGAAGCACATGAATAAGGCATATAACGAAAATCGTCGCACCTATGATCTGAGGACTCGCCCGAGGAAGTTCTCTTTATGACAAGAGAAAAAAACACTAAAACACAATTTCACACATAGCATCCTGGCTGCACATTATAATGCTAAACTTGCTACAGTGGGTGTGAAAGAACGTGTGAAACATATCGTAGGCAATTCCTTATACCTACTCGAAGATATGACTTTTATTGTAACCTTAGTAAAGACTAAAATTAATCTTGTGGTGTAAGGTGTGAGCCAGATTATCAAGTCCCACTCTAAGCGTTATTGAGATCATACGAAATGTATACTCTATGCTTTATCGCAATTAGGAGTAGCGATAGTGCAATCGATGCTACCCTGTTAGGTTAGCTTCGATCAAAGGATCTTATTTCCGATCACTTTGCGCCTATCCTTCTAAGAGGTAACACATCGACCGCATCAAATCCAGTTAAATATATATTTAATAAGTGCAGCATCGGCCTATAAATACTTGTAAAAACTTTAATAACCACTGTGAGAAACCACCACGATGCTTAGTTATCGTGTATGAGCTCGTATTAGAGCATAAATTATACACAATCCCAACGTAGTTACCGAAAGTGCTATTTTAATATAAACAAGTAACAAAGCTACAGTCGAGTTTGCTCGACTGTGAGATACCTGCCACCCAATTTTACCATCAAAATATTATATTTTTCAAAATATACTGAAACGGACTGACGGACATGGCTATATCGTCTCGGCTGTTGAGGCTGATCAAGAATATATATACTTTATGGGGTCGGAGATGCTTCCTTCTACCTGTTACATATATTTTCGGTCGGCACAATAATACCCTTATACCCTTTGGATAGGCGGGTATAAAAATACCAAAATAATATATCAAAATTTTCTTTGTTCGAAATTATTAGCTTGGCGGCACTTTAGTTGGTTTATTGAACACCATTATTATGTCGCGGAGTGTAATGGCAACTAAGTAGGTGCAGCTGCACGTGGTAACGCCTTATAAAAGTAATCTCTTAATAACTTCTGTGTTTTTTATCCGATTGTAACCAAATTCGCAGATATCATTAAATTGAACGTTCTAGGTTTAAAACGACGCTTGCAATTCAGTTTTTATACCCGCCTACCCAAAGGGTAGAAGGGTATTATGGCTTTGTGCCGACCGAAAATGTATGTAACAGGCAGAAGGAAGCATCTCCGACCCCATAAAGTATATATATTCTTGATCAGCGTCAACAGCCGAGACGATATAGCCATGTCCGTCTGTCCGTCTGTCCGTCCGTATGAACACCTAGATCTCAGAGACTATAAGAGATAGAGCAACAAATTTTCGCGACAGT
>JAECWR010000022.1:52500-57500 GCA_018150935.1 Drosophila pruinosa
TGAAATAATTAAAGCGAAGTTATTAGCAGAGGCTGATAGACTTGCGCAAAATTGTGAAATAGCTAACGATCAGAAAGCATTCTATGCGGGTACAAAAATGAAAAAATGAACATCGTGAAAAGAAACACTCAAAATTCACCGGAATTTGTTTTACTTGCAAAAAGCGTGGACACAAGGCGGCGCAGTGCAAAATTAAGTGTAACGAAAAACAAAGTGATGAGCGAGATGAACAACAAAAATGTTCGTATGCTGCTTATGCAGCAGTGCAAAAGAAACATCAAAGAAACGGTAGTTGGTGTCTAGACAGTGGTGCAACTACGCATATGTGTTTCGAAAAAGAATTGTTCATATCCTATGAAGAACGAAAAGAGCTTATAATGTTAGCGGCTGATAAGTATATAGAATCAGCAGGCAAAGGCAAAGTGAAAATAAAAACGCAAAATTGTGAAATCACGCTGCATGACGTTTTGTATGTACCATCTTTGCATATTAACTTCTATTCGGTCAGCAAAGCGTTGAAATTCGGGCACATGGTGATTTTCAAAGACAAGTACGCAGCTGTTAAATGTAAAATGGGAGAAGTGTTATTGAAAGCCGAATTAAAAGAAAATTTGTTTTTATTTAACGATTTAAATGCACATAAGCTGTTCTCAATGCAACAGAAAGCTATCATTTGGCATAATCGGTACGGGCATTTGAACTATCGTAGCTTACAAGAATTGATAAGTAATGAGCGCGTAAACGGTATTGATATAAAAAACTTTCCGAGCGAAATAAATTGTAATACGTGCAATTTATCGAAGATATGTGCATTGCCATTCGAAAACAGTACGAAAGGTGCATCGCAGTGTTTAGATTTGATCCACACAGACGTATGCGGTCCGATAAATGTATCATCAATTGGAGGTGCAAAGTATTTCATAACATTCATAGACGATCGGCCAAAAGAAATTTCGTGTATTTTATGAAAACAAAAGATGAAGCATTTGAGAAATTCGAGACATTTAAAAATCTAGTTGAATGCCAGATGCAAGCGAAAATAAAAGCAATACGTAGTGACAATGGTAAAGAGTACATAAACAACAAATTCGAGTCGTTACTAAAGAAATGTGGTATAAAGAGGCAATTGACTGTACCTTATACACCTCAACAAAACGGTGTGGCTGAAAGAGCCAACCGCACGCTCGTAGAAATGGCACGAGCTATGATGGTTCATGCAAATGTGCAAGAATCAATGTGGGCCGAGGCTGTTGCCACTGCAGCATATATTCGAAATAGGTCTCCTTCAAAAGCACTGGATGGTGTCACTCCTTATGAAATTTGGACTGGACGGAAACCATCTGTAAAACATTTTCGAATATTTGGGTCACCTGTCTATGCTTTAGACAAAAAGCAGCACAAGAAGTTCAAGGCAAAGGGTAAAGAATATATGTTTGTTGGATATTCTTTAACTGCTAAGGCATACCGGCTTTTCGATAAGGAAACAAAGCAAGTGATCGAGCGGCGTGACGTCAAGTTCGTCGAAGGAGATACACAACAAGTCGTGAGTCATACCGCACCAGTCAATGATATTAATTCGTTTATCATTAGTAGCAATGTATGTGAAGCGCAAGTGTCAGAAGAAGCTGTCAACCGTGAGTCGGATCAAGAAGAAGGCATTGCGAGGCAAGCCGCCCAAAGTAACGTGCATGGTCAAGAGTCTGTTTTCGACGCCGATGGAGCAGAAAACAATTCTGATAGCGAGTCAGAGATGTACCGGAGTTTGGACAATGAAGACGCATCGAGCAGCCAAGATGATGAAGTGATTGTTCGCCGTGCACCCGGCAGACCTAAGCTCATTCGAACTGGTCAGCCTGGAAGACCAAAGAAACAGTACAACGAGTTGCATAATATGGTCGCTTATTATGACGAGGATACGCCTAACACAGTTAAGCAGGCGTTGTATGGCAAACATTCGTTTGAGTGGGAGAAGTCGATGACAACTGAGTACGAGGCTCTCATTGCAAACAACACTTGGTCGCTGGTTGATCTTCCGCCTAATGCAAAAGCTATTGGCTGCATGTGGGTATTCCGTATCAAGAGAGACGATCAAGGCAACATCGATCGATACAAATCAAGGCTTGTCGCTAAGGGATGCAATCAGCAGTATGGTATAAATTATACCGAGACATTCTCGCCTGTTATACGCTATGAAAATATAAGGTTATTGTTAGCTGTAGCTGCCGAAAAGGAGTTATATTTACATCAAATGGATGTTTCAAATGCGTATTTAAATAGTGAGCTTAGCGAAGACATTTATATGAAGCAGCCTGAACATTTTGAAAGCAAATAGTATCCGAATCGAGTTCTTAAATTAAAGAAAGCTTTGTATGGCCTTAAGCAATCTGGCAGAGTATGGAACGGTACATTAGACGAAGCATTAAAAAGATTAGGGTTTAAAGCTACTGTAAATGAACCATGTTTATATAAAAAGATAAGTCAGGATTCATTTAATTTGATAGCCGTATATGTAGACGACTTGATTATAGCTTGCTCAAAACGTTCAGATTTAGTATACTTTAAGAAGAAGTTGCAGGATATTTTCGATATCCACGATAACGGTCAACTACATCACTTTCTGGGTATAGAAATAGAGCGAATAGGTGATATATTAAGAAATTGCTTGAGAAATATAGCATGAGTTCTTGCCGTTCAGTGTCTACTCCCTTAGACCCAGGATTTCATATCAGTTGCAGTGAAGCAAAATGCAACAAAGCAGACGTCATCGAGTATCAATCGCTAATTGGATCACTCACGTATCTAGCCATATCGACACGGCCCGATATATCGCATTCAGTGAGTAAGCTAGCCCAGCGGAATACGGATCCGCATCATGAGCACATGTCAGGTGCAAAGCACATTTTACGATATTTGGCAAAGACAATCGACTTGAAGCTCCACTATCGCAAAACAGGTCGAAAACTACATGCGTTCGCCGATGCAGACTGGGCAAATGACAGCCTAGACAGAAAATCGTATACTGGTTACAGTTTTTACCTCGGAGGTTCAGCATTCTCGTGGGAATCTAAAAAACAAGGAGTGGTCGCCCAGAGCAGCACAGAGGCTGAATACGTCGCCTTATCAACAGCTGCAAAAGAGGCAGTGTACCTTCGCCGTCTACTGGAGGAAATTGGTTTTGTGCTCCAACAGAGACTGTCAAAATCTATGGGGACAATCTCAGTGCGCAGCAGATTGCATCCAATCCAGTTCATCATAAACGTACTAAACATATTGACATAAAGTATCATTATATAAGGCAGGTTCTAGAAAAGAAAATTGTTTGTATTTCTTATGTTCCCACAAATGATAATGTGTCTGATATTTTGACAAAGAATTTGCAAAAAGAGAAACATAATAAGTTTGTAAAATTACTTGGATTAGTTGAATAAGAGATAATGCCATTGTAACAATTTAACTTGGAAGAAGTGTTAAAGTTTGCAAGTTCAATTATTATATGAATACGATTAATGTATCGAACCACTAATTCGTATGAACCAATAATGTATTTGGTAGTTCTTAGTTTTCCTTTTTTTCTTAAAATAAACGTTCGTCGTGTACACATCGTTTGTCGTGTGTTCTAATTTCTATTTGATTTGAACTCTTTGTACCTTGCGTACCGATTCAGTTTGCTAACAATTATTATTATTATTATTATTATTATTATTATTATTATTATTATTATTATTATTAAATTATTATTATTATTATTATTATTATTATTATTATTATTATTATTATTATTTTATTATTATTATTTTATTATTATTATTATTATTTTATTATTATTAATTATTATTATTATTATTATTATTATTATTATTATTATTATTATTATTATTTATTATTATTATTATTATTATTATTATTATTATTATTATTATTATTATTATTATTATTATTATTATTATTATTATTATTATTATTATTATTATTATTATTATTATTATTATTATTATTATTATTATTAAATTATTATTATTATTATTATTATTATTATTATTATTATTATTATTATTATTATTATTATTATTATTATTATTATTATTATTATTATTATTATTATTATTATTATTTATTATTATTATTATTATTATTATTATTATTATTATTATTATTATTATTATTATTATTATTATTATTATTATTATTATTATTATTATTATTATTATTATTATTATTATTATTATTATTATTATTATTGTTATTATTATTATTATTATTATTATTATTATTATTATTATTATTATTATTATTATTATTATTATTATTATTATTATTATTATTATTATTATTATTATTATTATTATTATTATTATTATTATTATTATTATTATTATTATTATTATTATTATTATTATGTTATTATTATTATTATTATTATTATTATTATTATTATTATTATTATTATTATTATTATTATTATTATTATTATTATTATTATTATTATTATTATTATTATTATTATTATTATTATTATTATTATTATTATTATTATTATTATTATTATTATTATTATTATTATTATTATTATTATTATTATTATTATTATTATTATTATTATTATTATTATTATTATTATTATTATTATTATTATTATTATTATTATTATTATTATTATTATTATTATTATTATTATTATTATTATTATTATTATTATTATTATTATTATTATTATTATTATTATTATTATTATTATTATTATTATTATTATTATTATTATTATTATTATTATTATTATTATTATTATTATTATTATTATTATTATTATTATTATTATTATTATTATTATTATTATTATTATTATTATTATTATTATTATTATTATTATTATTATTTATTATTATTATTATTATTATTATTATTATTATTATTATTATTATTATTATTATTATTATTATTATTATTATTATTATTATTATTATTATTATTATTATTATTATTATTATTATTATTATTATTAT